>JACEGR010003811.1:0-97846 GCA_014170235.1 Listronotus bonariensis | reverse complement strand
ATCAAACATTTCATTGTGGACACTGATGCGAAGAGCAACACTGCTATTGGTGGAATTTTGTCACAGATGCAAGATGGCCAAAGAAAAAAGTAATAGCCTAATTTGGCAAAGTCCTTTCCAAAACCTTGAACGAAATTATTGTGTCACCAGAAAAGAACTTTTGGCTATTGTTAAATCCCTAGAGCATTTTCATATAAATACCTGTATGGCCAGAAATTCCACCTAAGAACGGACCATCAAGAAGCTATAACTGTTGCCGATGTATTATTTCAACAATGGATTTGTCGCTATGGAGTTCCTAGGAGAAATACATTCCGATCAAGGGCAGAAACTTTGAGTCCGATCTTTTCAAGAACCTTTGTAATCTCCTGGGAATCCATAAAACAAGAACAACACCTCTTCATCCCCAGTCCGATGGCATGGTAGAGCGGTTTAACAGAACACTTGATAACTACCTGAAAATTAAAGTAAATGACCAACAAAGTGACTGGGATAACTGTATACAGCCGTTTTTATTAGCATACCGCTCCGCAATTCACGAAACTACTGGCGAAACACCTGCTAAAATTATTTTCGGAGCGGAAATATGCCTTCCAGTTGACTTGCTTACAGGACGACCTTCCACCAATGAAGAACCAGCAGAAGACTATGTAAGTCAACTAAGTAAACAGCTACAGAGGATACATGAAGAGGTGCGTACCAAGTTACAAAAAGGAAGTGACCGTATGAAATCCCGCTATGACTTGAAAGCTAACCATCGGGGATTTGTCGTCGGTGAAAAAGTTTGGTTATACAATCCAAGAAGAACCAAGGGGCGTTCACCGAAACTACAGAAGTCATGGAGGGACCATATAAAGTGGTGACACGGCTTAATGATCTGGTGTACCGTATACAGAAGAGTCCACAGGCAAAGATGAAAGTAGTACATCTAGAAAGGCTAAGCCGTTATCAAGACAGTGAAGATACTTGATCGAGACGATCAAAACTTGGAAGGGGGCAATGTTACAGACTTTCAAAAATGTGTTTAGGTTATAGAATTTTAGAGAGTTAGGATCATTTAATTTAGTTTGTTAATTTATTTAAATAATTTACCTTAATTTTTCCAAGTTCTTTCATCACTTTCGAAGGTTTCCGGAAAACGCCCGAATTATCTATTAATAACTTTTATGCCATCATGTACTATGGAATTTTCACGATATTTCTCGAATATTCTAGATCATTCTTTACTCTTCCACCATACTATAAAAGGGCGACGGGAAACTTCGGATCAGTCAGTATAAATTCGACTTTTGTGTTGTAAACTTCGAGACATTGACAAGAGTAGATTTTGTCGTTGTTGTAACCATAGTTACGTTCCATTGTTAATAAAGGTATAAAAACGCCCTATATTTGAAAGTCAACATTCTCATTTGCATTCACGAATATTGGAGATGAATATTCGCATTCGCGAATGTTAGAATTCCGACATTCGTTACATCACTATGATGCTAGTGTCTATTGTTACATTTAAGTATATAATTTCTTAAGATGGTGCAAATAAAAATAAAACTGTTTTGTGTTTTTATATCTTGCTTAGTTTCTGAGAAATAATCAAATCTACTTGATTGCACATCTATAGAATATACACGTTGAGCTAAGTAAAAAGGTATATTGTTCAGTAAAGCAACAACAAAGCGGGACCGATGCACAGTGTGTTGAGAGATAAGGATTTCAAATTAAAAATCGTATCAGTCTTATTGCACTAAAACAGTTCTGTTATTAATTGAGTAGGGTACAATGCTCTGCTAATACAGAAAGAAATACTGTAATATTATTTTGCATTTAACACATTATTACACATAATATACATTTTAGTGGTATAAAAATATTAATTTTGGTATTTTTGTCAACATATTCATGCACTATGCGGTTGGTCACCTTGTTTACAGGCCAAAATTATTTATTTAATCTCTGCCTCTTAGTATTTTACACGCGTTAGATCCTATCTTTTCCACGCATTGCCTGTAAACCTTTTTTACTTAGCTGATATGGTATAAAAACTTGAGTGAAATATTTCTTTTAAAATTAGGTTTTATAATTATAACTTATCAGCAATTATGCTAAAACAGCAGATACTGAATTTATTAACTTTTATTTCTGGACTAAAAAATTTGACCAAAATAAGTGTGTTTAAAATTTTAAAATGTTTTAAAAAGTTTAACAACCCATATCTTAAAAACTAAAAATTTGCGGACCTATATTTATATAACTTTTTTCTTAAAATTGCTTTAAAAAATCACCATCTGTTAAATTTAATACCTATACTTAACACCCTGTATCATATAGTGCAATAGGATCTGATACCGGAGGATCAACAAGAAACCCAGCATCATATTGTGGAACTGTAGGACTTAAACCTACATATGGTTTAGTATCCCGTTGGGGGCTGATACCATTAGTGAACTCCATGGATGTACCTGGTATCTTAACCAGAACTGTTGATGATTGTGTTGGTATTTTAAATGCAGTTGCTGGATTTGATGATAAAGATTCCACATCGCTTTCTAAGCCTTATAGAAAAATAAGGTATGTACTTATGTTTGTTTTGATTAATGTAATTCTACTAAATCTTAGGCCATATTTTCGACGAAAAATATTTCAAAATCATTTTAAACCACGATTTTGTTATTTACGTCACTGTTTATAAAGTCGCGAAAAAAAGCTTTTAAAATTATTTTATTTCATGGCAGTACTAGCAATTTAAAGTCGTTTACAACAGAAGTTAACCAATTTTATTTGAATATTTATTAATTTTGGTATGAATGCTATACTGTTACAGTAGCTTCTTCCATTTTTCCATTTATTGTAATAACAAAAACCACCATGAGAGCACATTTCACATAGAATATGTCATTCCTTTTGAAAATTTCCCCTGCAAGTCCTCGGCCACGATACTAAGCCTCAGCGGCCAGCGTTGAGCGGCAAATGTGAGAGCGCCGTCTTTGATCTTTATGTGAGAATAAAAGAACTGGTTTATTTAAGTCAGCCGCTCGACGCTGAAGCTGGTTATCGTGCCCGAGGCTTAAGTGACATTTGTGACGACGTCATTACACGAAATAATTAGGAGGCGAAAATAGAATAATTTAAAATTATTTTAAATAATTTCACGCGAGAAATATGGTTATAAATTTTGCATGCTTTAACTATTTTTGGATATACAGTGTGTCCCAGGGTAGGTGTTACAAGAGAATTTTAAAAAGAAATTTTCGGAAAAATGGTCCAAAATAAATACAAAAATTTTACCCCAATTGGTACTATACAGGGCGAGTTATAACTAAAAATATAAAAATGCCCAGGAGCTAACTACTTTTATTTTTAAAGTAGAACAAAATGGTATAAGTAAATGTTGTAGATTTTTTACGTTTTGTATTACAACCTAAATAATATGCAGAAAAAAGCTAAATTTAAAAGAAAATGCAATAGTTTTAAATATTTTTTTAAAATTTGCTGCTTTAGCAGGTAGTTCCGATCGATACCACAAGAGTCAAATGAGTGCTTAAGGTAATTTGACTACCGTGGTATTTATATTTGGCAACGCTTCGTAAAAACAATAGAAATCATACGCAAAAATCTACTGCACAAGCATCATTAAACAAATTATTGGTATTAAATTGTTATGCTTATTTACTAACTAAAATCTTTCATTGTAAAGGCAAAACAGTCACTAAAAAAATTATAAGAAATTTGTAAAACAAGGTCAAGTAGCACATAAATTTAAGGATAAACATAGAAAGTTTCTGTCACCTAATCTGTCAAATATTAATGCATCAAATTATGGTCCTCGAATTGAAAAAACTTTTTTTAATTATTGCCGATATTTATTATCACTTATTGATCTTGTAACCAAAAAACGTATTGGATTGGCATTACTTTTATGTATCCATATACAGTTTTCGATAAACTTTTTCGGGCGCCTCATAATCTTTTGACGGAGTTGCCACATGTATATAGCATATTTTTTTTCAATTATTTATTAATTACTCTATCACAAGCTCTGAAGGTCGGTTTTAATTAGCCAAAATGTTCAGAATTGTTTTTTCTTCCGTTGATACGACTTTCATTGAATTCTGAACATCAGTTTTTGTGAAGTAAAATAAAATCTTCGATTTCCCAAAAGGATCAATGTTAAAAGCAATTATTTTTATAATATTAATAACTTTTTTCAGTTCTCTGTAGACCTTTGAAAATTTACCTGGTTGATATTGTTACGGACATTAAAAATAAGTGTTAGTTTATAGAATTGTATAAAGTTAGGACCTTTTAATTTAGTTTGTTAATTTATTTAAATAATTTACCTTAATTTTTCCAAGTTCTTTCATCACTTTCGAAGGTTTCCGAAAACGCCCGAATTATCCATTAATAACTTTTATGCCATCATGTACTATGGAATTTTCACGATATTTCTCGAATATTCTAGATCATTCTTTACTCTTCCATCATACTATAAAGGGCGACCGGAAACCTCGGATCAGTTAGTACCGATTCGACTTTTGTGCTGTAAACTTCGAGACAGTGACAATTTAAGATTTTGCCGTTATTGTAACCATAGTTACGTTACATTGTTAATAAAGGTATAAAAACGAAGGCACGTGTTTTTATACGAGGTGTTTTGGAACATTTGGTGTCAGAAGCGGAACGAAGTCACCCAAAGGAAGTGAAGCGGAACCAGATTACCCGAGGAAACCGAAGTGGTTACGAAGATTGGATGCCAGTAGGAGCAAGAAAGCGGACTGAAGCTATGGAGGAAATATGTGCACTTATGAAACTAATGATAGAAAAACAAGAAGACTTTAAAAACGAAATGAAGTCCAGTTTAGAAGAAATAAAGCTTGAAATTCGAACTAGTCAAGAAGAAATTAAACAAGAATTAAAAGAGATGATGGTGAAGATCAGAGAAAATCTAAAAGAAGAATTTTATCACAGCCAGGATGAAATGATGTTGCTTGAGTTAACACTCGCCAAAGAAGATGTTAAAGAAGAATTGGAAGAACAAATACAGCAGACTGTACAATTGGTTCAAAGTCAAGTGCAACAAGTCCAAGATCAAGTTCAACAAGTTCAAGGGCAAATGCAACAGGACGTACAACAATTACAGCTGCAAATTAAAAATATTGCCAGTACAGGTGTAGTCTCAGGATGTGGTACTCCAGCAACTTATATGAAACCACCAACTTTTGACGGAAAGGTACCGTGGGTTACGTACCTTAGACAATTTGAAGCAGCTGCAAACGGCAACAACTGGAGCCCAACAGAAAGAGCACGAGCTCTTGTACTTGCTCTTCGAGGAAAAGCCATGGAGGTGTTAAGAAACATTCCCGAAGAAAAGTTATCCGATTATGAATCGATTATCATGTTTCTGGAGATGAGGTACGGCGAAACCCATCTACAAGAAGTCTATAAGGCGCAGCTCCATGGACGAAGACAGAAATACAACGAAAGTCTCCAGGAGTATGAAGCAGATATTGTACATCTAATAAACCTGTCATATCCAGCCTACCCGGAAAAAATAAAACAAGAACTAGCTGTTGGCAGTTTTATTGAAGGTCTACGTGATCCAGATATGAGTCAAGCATTAAGAATGGCCAAGCTTAAGAAAATTTCTGAAGCTCTTGCTTACGCACTTATGTTTGAAACAGCAAAGCGGACATCCAGAACTCAGGCAAGACTTGGAAGAACAAATTATCCACCAAAAGATGGCAATCCAAATAATAATTTGACCAGAGTGATACAGGAGTTGCAAGAAATCATACGTAATCAACAAACTGAAAAAGACAACAGAATTACATTTAGAAGAAGAAATATCATTCGTTGTTGGAAGTGTGGTAAAGAGGGGCATATACAGAGAAATTGCTCCAGTTTTCAGGCCTCTTCCAGTAGTGCAGAAGACTCCCAGTTCAAGGGGCGAGACCTGGCTAAGTGTTACCAAGAACCATCAACAACAACAATTAGGGTATCCCGGTTACAGAACAATGGCTCCAGCTTGGTAGTATCTGGAAATGTATGCGGTCGAGAATGTGAGATGGTACTAGATACTGGATCTACACATACCATCGTGAGACCAAACATCATATCCCACTGCAAAATATTCCGACCTGAGAAGAATTATATTTTGGAAACTGCCAATGGTGAAGTCATACCAGTTCAAGGCATACACGAAGCTAGAATTACTCTAGGAACAACAACATTTACACACGTTGTGTTTGTAGCCGATATAATGGACGAAGTTATTCTCGGCCTTGACACTATGAAAAATCAGAAGTTTGTACTAGACCTTCCACAACGGGTACTGAGAACTAACAATGAGAAAATTGTGATGAAATTTCCAAAAAGTAATGAAACAACAATTCGAGAAGTGGTACTTGCAGAAGATGTCACATTACCGCCAAGTTCAGAGAGCATTATTCAAGCAAAGTTTAAAGACTCAGAAGAAGGTGAAGACGTTTCGTTATACAATACGAGAAGAATCAAGGGGGTTCACCGAAACTACAGAAGTCATGTAAAGTGGTGACACGGCATAATGAAAGAAGTACATCTAAAAATGCTAAGCCGCTATTAAGACCGTGAAGATACTTGATCGAGACGATCAAAACTTGGGAGGGGGCAATGTTACGGACATTAAAAATAAGTGTTAGTTTATAGAATTGTATAAAGTTAGGACCTTTTAATTTAGTTTGTTAATTTATTTAAATAATTTACCTTAATTTTTCCAAGTTCTTTCATCACTTTCGAAGGTTTCCGAAAACGCCCGAATTATCCATTAATAACTTTTATGCCATCATGTACTATGGAATTTTCACGATATTTCTCGAATATTCTAGATCATTCTTTACTCTTCCATCATACTATAAAAGGGCGACCGGAAACCTCGGATCAGTTAGTACCGATTCGACTTTTGTGCTGTAAACTTCGAGACAGTGACAATTTAAGATTTTGCCGTTATTGTAACCATAGTTACGTTACATTGTTAATAAAGGTATAAAAACGAAGGCACGTGTTTTTATACGAGGTGTTTTGGAACAATATTCTTATTATAAAGTACCAGGATGCTAAGTTTTATAATTTTCTGAACATTAATTTTTACACCGGTAGTACTACCTTTTAAGCCGAGTAAGGACTCTTAATGCATAATCTAAAAAATTACCAAAAATATTTTTTACTTTAGTTTCTTAACTTTATATTTTGATATAAAATTTAGTTCTCTACAACATTCACTTATACAATTTTGTCCTTTTTTAAAAATAAAGGTACTTTACTCTTGGTCATTTTTCATACTTTTAGTTATAACTCACCCTGTATATTACCAATTGGAGTAAAATTTTGTGTTTATCAGTTTTGGACCATGCGATCAGTTTTTCCAAAAGGGCGTTTAAAAATTAAAATATTTTTGGTCCATTTGTCCTCTTGTAACACCTATCCTGGGACACACTGTATGTATACTGTTTTGATAAAAGTTTCTGTAAATTATAAATAGCATGGTAAAATCACCTGTCACATCATACTAGGCGTATTCTTTAAAGTCCTGATCACTGAACAAAGAGACTAAAGTAAAAGTGATAAAGTTCTTTTTATGGCTAAAATTATTCTAAATTTAAATAATATAAGTGATCACAAAAATTTTGCGGTTTAGAACGTTTACTTTGTTTAATTTGATTTTAAAGACTCGTTTTTAGGAAATTTTGTATGTTTTAATTCCACTTTATTAACAATTTCTTTCGTATTACTGTGTATCTGTGCAAAACACGATAAAAAGCGAATTTTCAGAAATGGATCACGTTGGGTGCGTAAAATTCATGTCATGTGATCATGATAACTTGGAAAGTTATTGAGCTGGAAGTGATAGTAGTATACTGGGTTAGTAAAAACACCTATAACTATTAAATGTATTTTAATCCACTTAAGCTGAATTTACAAAATTTGGTATCTAAATGATGTTGGGCATGAAAAATGTATCAGTAATGTCGGCACCGTTGCTAGATTTTACCTTTTTGCGTCACACGTTTTTTTGGATGGCCACGGTATTCTTAACAAAATGCTCTATTTATTTGTATTGCAATAAATTGAGTATTTATTGCGATGGTATTAAACTTTATTATGCAATTTTCGTAGCTTTTAGTAAGATGTATTTTCTTGAATAAATATTTGCTATAGACTTCCACCGGCAAACAAATTATCAATAAAAGATCTAAAAATCGGAATTCCAATTGAATATTTCAATGAACATTTAAGTCAAGAAGTATATGACACCTGGAATGGAGTAGCTAACTTATTAAAAGATGATGGTGCGTTAGTTAAACAGGTAAATCTAAAATAAGTTATTTTAAAGCTGAAAAATATGTGAATGGAAGTGCAAAGCCTTTCATTTCGAAAGATGGCATAAATTTGAAGTACTTACTTTAGTGCCCAATTAAAAAAATACCAAGTATAAAGCATGTAAAGTTATCACCAAAATACTTAATTTTTTTGCCCTGGGCTATTTTTTTAAATGAAACTGAAGGGGTAAGAAGCAAAGGGCTCTTAGTATTTTTTTCAAAATGGATTAAGTGTTAATTTGAGTAATAAACTTAATTTCTTTATAAAAGCAAATTTACTACTTAGACCGTTTTACTTCTAAACCCCTTAGTTATGGTTTAGTAAAATAAGATTTTTGAAAATATATTATCTTTAAGGTTTCTATGCCAAATACAGAGCACAGTATAGTTTGTTATTCAATACTTAATCAGTGCGAAGTAGCTAGTAATATGGCAAGATATGATGGTATTGAATTCGGGTTTAGAGCTGATGAAAATGAGTCTACAGAAAAATTATATGCAAGTAGTCGAAGTATAGGCTTTAACGAAGTTGTTAGAAATAGAATACTTACAGGAAATTATTTTTTATTAACAAGGTATGTATGTTTTCTTAAGAGATTCGCGTCTCTCATTAAACATTTTTTTACCCTAGTTAGAACTATAAGGAATGTACGGTTTTTCCTATTAATTTATCAAAGACCTAGAAGGTTTTTACTATGATAAGACTGTTTTGAAGCTAAAATTAAAACAATACATTGTTACTAGTTTCTTTCTTAAAATACGCATTATAAATTAAAATAAAGTTTTGATTATACCATAACATCAACAATTTTATTTTTGTTCCCGTTAAATTTTAGTTTAATACTGAATAAGTCAGTGAATTAATTTAAAAACGATATAATCATCAACAAATTATTTCTTAAGTTATTTTTTACCTGTACCAAATACAGTATTATATAGCCTTTTTTAAAACTTTACAAGTGATGCCTATTTACGAATGAAAGTAAAAAAATGTCCTTAAATGATACTACAAGAATTTCGGACTTCCATTGTCTTTATTTAACTATTTACACAACGTTTTGGGCAGTCCTATCTCTGTCCGTTTTCAAGTGTAAAAATGTCGTTATTGAAAAAAAAGGATCTTAAAAAAATAATTCTTAATAAAAAAAAATAGGTATTAATTTTATAGAAATTTGTTTGACTTTATCTTTTGCAGAAATTATGAAAAGTATTTTAACCAAGCTCTGAAAGTAAGACGGCTGATAGCAGAAGACTTTCACAGGGTATGGGAAGATGTCCAGATATTATTAACGCCAACTACTTTAACTACCGCTCCAAAATATAAAGATTTTATCCAAAAAACTAACAGAGATCAATGTGCGCTTCAAGATTATTGTACACAACCAGCAAACATGGCAGGTAAAAAAAAAATAGTACTTGATTTTATAAAATAAGACTAATTTTAATATATCTCGCCAAAAATACTTTTTAAATTTTAAGTACCTGTATTTGTCTCTTAATTTAGGAATATATGTATCAGTGTCCACCCTGTGTTCCTTTATATTATTTAAATCGCCACAGGAAATTTAGTATACAGGGTCATCCAAATTAAGTGTCCGTCATGGGTAACTTTGTTATTATTCGAAATATGAAATAGTTTAAATTAGCAAACCAGTAGTATTTTTCACGCTTTTTAAAACAAAAGATTACAAAAAACAATTGACAATCGGGTTTTTGAGTTCTCTAGCAAAATAACATTTTTTTAATGGGACACCCCATATATTTTATCAGCTTTAGAAAAATCATTTAAAGTCTTTAAAAAAGGTGTACACGTTTTATATCCAATTTTTTATAATTTTGGAAATATGGCCATCCTTAGAATTTGATAGTAAACTGGCATTTTAAAATAAAACACCCTATATATTGCATCACCAACCATATAATGGATATTTAAAAAATCTTTTAAAAAATATCACATTTGATATGTCTATCTTTTATAGTTTTGGAAATATGGTTATCCAAATCTAAAAATTACGTTGACGTTAAATTTCCATTATATCATAGCTTTATATAAGCTATAAGCAATAAGTTTAATGTCAGAAATTAAACGGGAAAAAATATGTACTATTTTTTAGATTTGGATGGCTATATTTCTGAAACTATAAAAGATAAATACATAACATGTGGTATTTTCTTAATGCTCTTTAAAATACCTTTTTAATGACGATACCATATACAGGGTGTTTTATATAAAAATCCAGTTTACTATTAAACTCCTGAGGATGGGCATATTTCCGAAACTATGAAAAATTGGATATTTCACATATGGGCTTTTTTTTAAAGGATTTAAAAAGAACTTTCTAGTGGTGATAAAATGTACAGGGTGTTCCATTTAAAAAAGGGCATTTGGCTGTATAACTCAAAAACCCGATTGTCAACTGTTTTTTCTAATCTTTAGTCCCAAAGAGTGAAAAAAATCCTACTGCTAATTTAAACAATTTCGTATTTCAAGTAAGAACAGTTACCAATGACAGACACTTAATTTGGATGACCCTGTATACTCACTAGTATAAATCTTTATTTTTTTATATTTCTTCTAGGTGTTCCAGCCGTTTCAATTCCCATCAAACTATCTAAAGATGGCCTACCTATAAGCCTACAATTAATGGGTAGAAACTTGAGTGAACCTATGTTATTAGCAGTAGCAAAGTATATCGAAAATATTGTACAGTTTCCTCATTTTGTAAATAAATTAATTTAAGAACATTAAGTAGATTTTGTTGTTAATGATGGAACGTGCATAGAAAATGCATGCATATAACACTTATACACGTCGTACCAGCTCGATACCTTTAAATTGACTTTCAGTGGGTTGAATACTAGCGGGTAGAGATTTCACAAAGAATGCCTATATGTAAACATTCCGAATAGAATGACGCATCTGACTCGCTTTCTTGTTGCTTTAGACCCTCTCCTTCCCCACGACGTGTATATCTTGACGTTTAGAACTCGCGAGGCATGCGTATAAATTTATTTTAATTATTTCAAGCTTAATGCAAGTGGTTTTTACACTATACAGTTTGGTCCATTAGGTGTGCAACAAATGGGCAACTTATTTCTTTGCAATTTCTCAGAAAATTGTATTCTTCATAAAAGTTGGTGTATGGTCTTAAACTCTATAAGCAGTGGTTACTTTTATTAAAAGTTCTATGGTATACAGGGTAGGTCAAAAGATTAAAAACTGCTTAGGAGTAAAGTACACTTATTTCCAAAAATTCAAAGAAATGTTACATATAAAAGTTATTTAAAATTAAAAGTTATGTCCAAATACCAAGTCATGGCCTCCTATTAAAGTTTTTATTTATTTATTTTTTTATTTTAAGATATCTGTTTTACAAGTTTATAAAAATTTTAAACAAAAATTTTACAAGGTAAATAAGGTATTTTTATACACATTTTTTTTTATTTAGTATATTTGCCTTTATAAAAGCCTATTAAATATCCTTGCAACAAACTTGAAGAAGCGGTTACCTAAAAAATATAAATGCAGTTTATGTTTACAAATTCGCTTCCATTTAATAAAATTTGTTTAAAAGTCTGTTGGTTGGAAGTGCTTTATAAAAATATTGAATTAGGATAATAAAAATCTATCATCCAGGGTTAATTCAAATTTTTTTAAAAATTGAATAGGCCATGACTTGGTATTAAGGCATAGCTATTGATTCTAAATAACTTTTTTATTTAACATTTTGTTGTATTTTTAAAAATAAGGGTACTTTACTATTATGCAGTTTTTGCTTTTTTACCTACTCTGTATATCACTTAACTTTTAATAAAACTAACTAGTGCTAATATAGTTTCAGACCATGGACCAACTTTTATGAAAAATAATTTTTTTGACAAATTGCAAATAAAAAAGTTTTCCATTTGTTGCATACTTAATAGACCAAACTGTATAAATATTATGAGTAAATAACGATGTATAAATGATTTTCCAATGAATATAATATAATTACATATATATGTATAAGATCTACACTATATCAGCAAAAACTGCATTTTTGCAATTAAAAAAGCAAATTTATTTAATATATATATATATATATATATATATATATATATATATATATATATATATATATATATATATATATATATTGAAATTTAATTTCCTTTAACCAAATTTTTAGGGCTTTCAAAAAAAATCATAAGGCAAAAAGCCAAAAAAATCTATTTGCATGACCTACTTTCCACTGTTTTATATTTATCATCCCGATAAATATTTATCACAGATTGAAGATTGGTAAATACGGCCGTAAAAGCCATTTTTTTAAGGTCGGCAATGCAATATGTATTGTTTTTAAAAACGAGTAACAACTCTTTTGAATAAACTTAGAAGGGATAACCAGAGTTGCACCATTACTTTTGGCCAATCAAATAACTAAATAAAACAAAGCACTTTTATATAAATGTGTTTTTTATTTGAAAAGTGATTTGAAAATAATTATAATGTAAAAAATGGACCGACGCACAAGTTTTCATTTAAACATTCACCTGCTATAAATTATACAAAAAATACATGTAAAAAGATAAAACGGAAAATACTGAAAACCATTAAAGTTATGTTCCTATATCTATTTAATTCTTAAATGTATAGCTCAGTATATAGACTTTTTGTAGTCAATTAATTACGTAGATAAAATTGTTAAAACCCATATACATAAAAAATTGTCCGACATTACAAATTTTCCTATTAGTTCAGTCAAAAAAACTTAAAACCTATGTTTTGTATTGCAATTTAAAATTGGATATTTTTATGGGTTTTGACGCAAAAAAAAACGTGACGTGAAACACTATCCCTAGCCATATATATTAGAAGTAATAAGTAACTTAGCCATCTAGGGTTCGTATAGTTTCGTTTTCTCTTCCAGCTTGGCTTTCTGTTCAGGAGTGTCTTCTGCTGCTATGACCAAAGTGTGCCAGAATCCCATATTAAGACTTAGTACCTTAATACCCTGCATTCTTGTTATCTGAAAATAATATAGTTAAGTCAGAAGCTGCTTGAATATAAGTACTCTGGGGCGAGTAGCTAGTTACAAGATAATGGGAAAAAACATTAAAAATTCATATTTTATTAAAGAGGTTTGTCTGAAAAGTATCAAGTTTGCAAGATTTCTCAATGTCAAATAATATTTGTCAGTTTTGTCGTTTATTTGTTGTTGCTCTAACAACCAATTACATTTTCTAACGTGAGATTGTGTGCGCAAAGTAACTACTTTGCGCACGCGAGTAGAAAAACAGATTTTACCTCTTTGGGAGTAGTACTGCTTTTCTGCATGTCTCCAAAGCCCAATTCTCCATAGGTGGGCGACGCACCCCAACCAATGCAAGTCTCATCGGCAGAGACAACTATAGAAGTGTAACTTGCGCCGACATGTTGTATATTCCAACCGGCCAAGTCCTGAACTGGTTTCGGATACATGTTTGCCTAAAAATTATAAAATAAGCTGTAAGATATTTCAATATCAAATATTATTATTAATTTTTCCGAAAATTTTGTAATAAATAAATAAACAAAAATTTACTTTAAATATTACCACTATTTCTGTTTTTAAAACGGTTTTTATATGATTAACGCAAAAGATTATTCGCTATTAATATGTGAATGGTATAAAGTTACATACTTGGTTAGATACTTTATTTATAAAATTAATATTGTTTATCTTACCTCACCACTTCGCTTAGTCTGTCCAAACAAAAATAACCCATTATACTCAGTTACGGCAAGAGTGTATGTAGACCCACAATGCACTGAACGAATACCACGGGATTGACTATCAAAGTATTTGATTAGCCTTGGTACCTTAAAAAAAATAAATATGTAGTTAAATAGTGAATAAGTATACTTTTATTAAATATAATCCTATCTTGTTGTGTGACTATTTTTTTTTAATATAATTTTTAGTTTAACAAATCGTCGGTATAAAGGTAAAAGTCACTAAGTAACATTTTTCTCAAAAATCAGTTAAGAATACCCAAGTTACTTGCAGTAATAGTTCTACCAACAATATAAAACTGCGATGTTTGACTTCTAAAGCCCTTAAGTAAAATATTAAATTTCACTTCAATTGTGGTAACGGTAAAACTTCCCAAGTAACTTAAAATGTAAATAAATAATATTCTGTATGTGTCACTTAGCAGGTTTTTTCGGATGCCAAAGTCGAGACAGGATATTAATCTGTGGGGATTAAGTCAAACCATTAATTTAGTTTTAAGTTTAGTAAGCTACCAATGTTTTCTAGTGTTTTTATGTGCAGTTATATTACTATATTTATATATAATAAAATTACTAGGTTACAAAGGAGGTAAAATTCACCAAGTACGAAAACTGTTATTTCCGACGTTCTTTGGATATGTATATTTTTTTTGTAAAAATTAGAAGCAACACTTAATAGAATCCAAGACTTTGGATAGCAATATAAAACATAATAGCAAATGCTTTTCTTTTTTCTTTCAAAGCTAATTTTATATGAAATTACTGATATCTCCAAAACATAAAATTGTTACTTGGTTAGTTTTACCTTTATACCGACGAAATAATATTAGACAGAATTGATAAAGGATTAATTATAATAGTAAAATACTCTTTTAAGTGTTAAGAGGCCAAAGTATTTGTCGAAACATTCGGCAAATTACAACAGCCAACGTGAGACCATATGTAAATTTAAAACTTCATTTCTGAAAGACAGACACAAATTCCCTATGATTCGTGTGGATTTACCGAAACCGTAGTCAAATCAAACAAACTTGGCCTAATGAAGGCAAATACAGACAAACTTACTGTCCATAAGATGGAGTTTGACAAAGTTAGTCTTTGCCAAACATGTGGATCCCGCATTGGTACAAAACCACATAGAATCAAATAAAACTTACCATCTCATCTTTTTGCTCAGCATGACCCAATCTTCCAAAACCTCCGAAGCCCCACGAGAACGCCCTCTTTCTGCTATCGATGGCCACAGTGTGATTGGGGCCGCAACTGAAATCCACTATCTCAGTTACATCCACCGGAGAGACGTGTCCATCTTTACTTTTTCAATATACAAGACAACGCGTTTTGGGCTGGTGGTGTAATTAAAACAGAGTTTTGTGGATGTTTTGAAGTACTTCCCGTCGGTATTGTGACCCAGCTGGCCGTACTCTGGTAGACCGAAAGTGTGAAGACCACCCTTGATATCCAGGATTACGGAAAATTCAGCGCCGCATCCCACCTAAACAATATTAAATGTGAAATATTTATTTTTAGCAGCATAGCAGAAACTAATTAACGTGTTTGGGTTTGAAAGAAAATTATTGTAATAAACATTTTTAGTATTGTACTCGTTTCTAAATAACAATTTTTATTATTTTTAGAACAATTTTCATGCATATTGATGCTTAAATCTAAATTTCTTAGCTGTATTTCAAAAATACCCCAAATTTAAAAATGTGAACCTGTAGTACTTACTAAAAGGGTCATGCAGGATTAAATTAAGAAGGAAAATGTTCTTTTTTTACAACAGACTTAATTTTGTTAAGAAAATTATTCTAAAATATAACCTTTTTGGAATGATAATTACAATGTCAAAGACTAATATATTTAAATTTTTAGAAGTACTCTTTTTGTACTAACATTTTATCACTAATCAGCTAAATCTCCTAGACCTACCTTTACAATAGGAGGTCCTCTATAGTTGATTCTAGTCGGAGTAAGAATCTGAGGTTGCAAGTTGCCAACACCACACTGCCCAGATCTGTTATCTCCACATGCATAAACAGTTCCTAAAAAAACGTGAAATATTATATTTTTAATTATTATAAATCACAGATCCACTTTTGTGTTCCATAAACCAATATAATTTAAAATGTTACTAATAAAATGTGGCGCCACTTTTATTATTTTAAACATGTTTAAAATATATTGTTTTTCTCGGTCGTTTTTTCTAATTAATTAAAAAATCTAGCAACATACATTTTACATTTCACTTAGGGTGCAATTAAAATGTAAAAAAATGCCTCTTTAAAAATCTAAACTAATTTGTACGTCTGCAGATTTTTTTAACCATTTGAAAATAATAGCAATCCCCAATGTTTATGATGGTCATGGCCATTATTTACGTTTTTGGAGGACAAATGGTTATCTAAAAACAATTCACCATGCACAATAAATAAAATGCAAATCAGAAGAGCTACAATGTTTCAGTGCAAGCTGTCAGTTGCATGGCTGTATCAACTAAACCGCAAATACTAGAGGTAGTCTTTGGTGGTCAAAAATATCAAACTATTAATTGCAATAAAGATATAAAAACGCACTGTAGAATAGACATATTACTGTTTTAAATGAACTTTGTTTCAAATACTTGGGCCAATTACACTAGAAACCAACAGTTCTTTTTGAATAAAACGATTATTTTCCTAAAAGAAATGGCTGACCAATCCGATTTGGTAGCTGTTGAATCAGATGGAACTGTTGTGAATATGGTGATTTGTTTAAGTTGTGCTAGAGTGCTTATTTCTATAAATCTAGGATTTTTCTGTATTTGTGCACTGCCACAGTAGTTTTATGTATAAAATTATTTGTAGGCAAATTCTTTACACCTTCGATATCAATTAGTCTTTAAATTTAGAGGAAATATTAAGATATCATCAGAATGATTTAAATTTTACAATTGGTTGTAGATGTAGGGTATTAATTCCTCACAAGATTTAAAGGTCTGCTTATTTATGAACTTACCTCGATGAGATTAGTTATGTTTAGCCTGGAAACCGGGCACTAATCTACATAATAAATAATAACATGAAAGTAATCCCATGTCATATTTATCCTAAAAAGTATAAAGTCCATAAACTTTAGAAGTTCATATTAGGCAATAGGGATATGGTAAATTGTCTTTAGCAATACTTTTATAAACAACTATCTTGAACTTCTGTAATGACTGTTGTTTAAACTAGAAAATATAGCATTTATTTTCTGGAACTCAATTCCTTTAATAAAAAGTCCAGCACCCAACATGCCATATTAACTAATACGGAACCATATAAAATAAATTCCAATTGTTCATGGTTCAAAATGGTTTTTCTTGAAAACTTGTCACCTTGGAAAAACTTCAGATGAGCAAATTTTGTTTTTTTTTTTTAATCTTTAAGAGACAATTTTGCTGCCACAAAAATAAATCCTTTACCTTAAGTATTTGTAATACTGACGGTAAAAACAATAAAAATAAATATCAGTAGACACATTATTCAATTTTATCTTTCAGTTTTCTTTCTCTTAGCATCTCACTTAGTTTTAGTTATCTTTTATCCAGTATATGGATTTTTTAGATGTCTGCATTATTTAATGCTAACTGTACCATTTTTTGTTAATTGTTTTTTTTTACTGTACATACTTCATATTTTAATATCATTTTTCTGGAAACAAGGAAACTTACCTGTGTCAGTAAGAAACAAAGTGTGATGCCGGCCACATGCAGCACTAATCACGTTCATCTTCTCCAAAGCTGGAACTAGCAGGGGTTTTGAAGTACTGGTAGTGTTGTCTAACCCCAATTGACCATGTGGATTGCGACCAAAAGTGTATGTCTTTCCATCTTTATCGACCAACACATTATGAGCTGCAGTACATCCACTTATTGCTAAGCGAACCTACACATATGAAAGACATTGAATTAAGTGAGTTCCACCTTTCAAAAATCTGAACCGTTCGGTATATTTCAATGAAATTTGATTTTATAAGTGGGGTCTTCATTTTTTGACCTATTAATGACAACTTTAAATGTCAATGTGACAAGGAGGCGTCAAAAAAAATTAAATGTAAAGGAGGGTCTTGTCTTGTGAAATCTTATTTTAAAGCTCCTGACAAATACTTTATAACCCTAAAATATGAGGTCAGTACCTTCCAGTACGTACTTTAAAATGGTGGTACTGTCATAATTATTTGAATACCTTGGAGGGTCATATTTTCGAAACTAATAGTTGTGGTAGGTTTACATCTGACATTTATTGCATGATAATTTATGTCAGACAGAAATCCTGGCTAATGTAAATGGTTCAAAATGTATTACATTTTATTCTTTTTTCGGTTTTTGGCTTTCACACGTTATGTATTCAGCCATCGTCAAGTGGTTGGGGTCAAACATTTATGTCCAATAGAATTTTTTTATTGTTTACATTAGCCAGAATTTCTGTCTGACATAAATATCATGCAATAAATGTCAAATGTAAATCTACCATTAGATTTAATAAATGTGGTATTTTCCTAAAGCTCGTTTAAAGATCTTTTTAATGGTGGTATAATATACAGGGTGTTTTATTTACCCCAAAAATTTTTGTCCTACAGCTATAAGAAAATATGACGTTAATTATATCTAATTTTATTAGTTTTGGAAATATGGCCATCCAAATTAGGTATTCAGGAAATCATTAAAGTACTGTCATTTTATAGAGAGTAAAGGTATTGACTGTATATTTTAAGGTTATACAGCACTCGTCAGGAGCTATAAAATGAGGTCCACAAGACCCCCATTAACCAGGGCCGTGCCTACCGGGTGGTGCAAGTCGTGCAGGGCACCAGGGCGCGATGCTGCGGGGGCGGAAAATGTAGAAATTGATGGCAGAAATGTTAAAAATGAAGGGCAGTAATTATAGGAAATAAAATGTATAAAAGTACAGTAGCATATAAAAGTGGGGACCTTTTTTTTGGTCTTCAAAAATATTTTATGCCAAGGAAAAAAAATTATGTTGAATGAAGGAGACAGTAATGTACTTGAAAAGTGAGAAACATTTTTGATTTTTTTGCTGTTTAAAAATTTAAATAATTTAATTTACCAAAAGACTTTGTGTTATATGGGCGGCAAAATCTTTTTGCACCAGGGCGCCAGTCACCCTAGGAACGGCCCTGCCATTAACATTTGTATTTTCCCAATATGGCGCATAGCTGATACAATGACTTTTACAAGTTGTCATTAATATGTCACAAAATGCAGACCTTGCTCATATACTATACTAATATACTGAACGGTTCAGCTTTTAGAAGGGCGAAATATGGACTTTACGTCGTCATTCTATTTATTAAATCAGTGTATCAAATAATTTCAGATATTCCAAAAAATTCCCCCAGCGAAAGAAAGATTTAATATTTTACACTTGTAATATGTCATTTTACTATTTAATTTATAAACCCTATTTAGAATTATTTTGGAATTTGCATTAAATGCAAAGAATACCCAGCCACAGATTTTTATTAATTTTATCATTCAGTTTTCTTTGATCTTAAAAACTAACCTTCCAATCACCAAACCTATGAGGAACCCACAAATTAGGAACCATTTTGACCCCTTTAAATTCCTTTTTCCAGCTTGATCCCAATTAAGACCGCCAAAAACACTAATTGACCAACGGGCTTTATGAGCGTGTTCAGTAGTTCTTGAGGTAGTGGACTTAGATCATCTAAAACGTCTCCATGACCTGTTTAGGAATAAGGCGGAAATTAGGTAATACTTTTAATAGAAATCTGGGTACAACATGTTTAATTTTGGTCCCTTTTTATACAGGGTGGCCATTTACAAACGAAAGCGATTTTGGACGCTACAAGTCATTCAAGGAAAAACTCTCGGACCCGTCAATTTTTGATTTTAGGGGAAACATTTTCTTTGCCACTTTCACCGCCTGAACTGCAATCCTCTAGCAGGGGTGAGATTTACCCCCAAAATCTTTAACGGAAAGAGGGGTCGAGTGATACCTTATCTTGAAGGTCTCTTGGTATATAGATTGACAGCTTTTGCCCATGCTTTGCGCATACAATTAAATTTTATCTAGCCAGATTTGATTTAACTAAAAATAACCATTTAACCAGAGCTAGCCAAACAATGCCCCTTTCCCTTAACCAGCCAGCATTGCAGTATGGCGCACCAAAATGTGTTTATTTACAACTTCAAATTATCAGTGGTTCTCTAATATATATTAAGCATGTTATTATACATAAAAACCATCCTCTTGAATCACTCTATATATTTAAAAAAAAACTGCATCAAAATCCGTTGAGTAGTTTTAAAGATTTATACATACATACATGGGTACGCATACATACATACAGACGCTGAAAACCAGCTTTGCCTATGTAGTGATTGCCAAATCACCCCCTAAATTTTGTCATTTGAGTTACTGGACACCCTGTATATGTGTGGTTTCATTTGCATTCCCTTAGGGCTTAAAACAAAATGAAGATAATTTCAATAATTATTTAAGTTTATTTTTTTTAAAACATATCAATTATGCTATTTAATGCTAAAAAAGTTGTTTATAAATTGTCGAGAATTTAAATTATCTTTTGTGGGAGATAAACAATCCTTAAAGTAATTTTGAAAACCAATTTGCAGAAACCATAAGCCATAAGTAATTGAAAAAAAGTATATTTAATTTAAATTCACTAACAAAAACCATATAAAAGGCAAGTAAAATCTATAGTTAAAACATGTCACTAGAAGCATATTATTGCAAAGGGTTGCAATTTTACCTTTTAAAAATGTTAATTCATTTCTATTTTGACATAAAACACCATCATACTTTTAACAAAAATAAAGGGGATATTTTTTTGTACCTGATATCTATGCTAAATTGGAAAATAATAACCTAACAAACCATTCTAAGTTGATGTGTTATGAATAGCAATTGTAAATAAATCCTGAAGAAAATTTAATCTTATCCCTCTAGTTATTAAATTATTGCAAAATTGTGGAGTTCTAAAATCATATGCCTACATTATTAAAATGTTAATGGGGTGCTGGCAGCCATGTTAAAAACGTGTAAGTTTTGAAAACCAGTTAAATATCCTTAACTTTTTTACTGTATCTGCTGATTTGCTTGGTAGCTTTTGTGGTTGTTAGTTACTTTATCAATTTTGTTAGTATAAAAGATTGCCCTCTTCACAGCAAAAATGGTTATTGATGTTTTGTCTTCACAGTTCCAGATTTAAGGAATTTATTTACATATCGATACCTCAGTTTAATAGTCAAGTCCAAAAAATTAAATTAAAGTTATTACAGTTTTAACTTTTTAAATTCATCTATTTACCAATTTCAATGTAGGAATATTTCATATTTTATAAATTTGATTCGTAGTGGCACGATATAAATATGTAACAACTCAAAATTAATAAATATTTTAGTTCTTTAGTGTAATAATTTGGCTTGTTACAGTATATAGCAATTTTTAACTTGTCAAATTATTGAACTGAAGTATTGATATAAGGTCTAGCCATTACTTTTACAGTAATGTAAGGAAACAGTAATTTTTACTATATCTGCAATTTTTTAATTAAACTTTTTAAGTAACAGTGAATCAAAATTGGTATTTATATTCAACTTGAATATTAAAATAATGGGTAATTATTTAGTATACGGTTTTCTGCTATTTTAACGATTTTTAAAAATATTTTGACGTACATGTTATCTATTAGCTGTCCCTAATAATAATATGAAGGCGCAGTTATGATTTTTTTCTTTAATGATAAAAAATATTTTTTGTCATTTGTCCACTTTTATTATGGACAGTTGGCAACCTTGTTTACATGTTTAATAATAAAGAGATTATAAAGGTGGTCAGGTTAGTTCTTGTTAGTCAACGTCTTTTTTAAATCCTGGTGTAATTACCAGAGACACTTTATGAATCCAGTTTGTGTGAATTCTTTCTTTTATTCACTCATAAATAGAATCAGACCCTTCTGATGTTGCTAAATACTTTACATATTTAGCATGGTATAACTGATGTTTTTAGTCATTTTTCTTCCCACTTTTAGGTTATGAATTAACAATTTTATATTTATCATATTTTTTACGAAGTGACTAGGGGCACGTTGATGTGCCGCGATTATTTTTTACCGGGCACGTGTATGACGTCACTACTGTCTACTATCCTTATTTTTACTATATTCTTCCTTCTTTTTGCACGAAATTCCTGATATAACACTAAATTGGCATACAATATTTCATTTTACATATTTTTATATTAATAAAGAAAGGCTTATAATCAGTGAAAAACAGGTTTTAAAAGGTTTTTTAATGTAAAATGAAATATTGTATGCCAATTTAGTATTATATCAGGAATTTAGTGCAAAAGAAGGAGAATTTCTTTTGCACTAAATTCCTGATATAACACTAAATTGGCATACAATATTTCATTTTACATTAAAAAACCTTTTTAAAACCTGTTTTTACTGATTATAAGCCTTTCTTTATTAATATAATAAAAGGTTTGCTTTAAATCAAGTCGCCATGTTTGAAACCACTATACACATAGGTGTAGGCATGGTTGCAGCGTTTTGGGCGTAAAAAAATTAGAATTCAATAAAAAAACGTGTAAAATAACTAAAAAGAGGTTTTTAAGGATGTTCATAAAATATTGTATGCCAATTTAGTGTTATATCAAGAATTTTGTGCAAAAAAAGAAGGCGGAATATAGCCAAATTAAGGATAGTTTGAATTTCAACTTTGATGATGAATAATGGCATGCTCAGTAGTGACGTCATACACGTGCCCGGTAAAAATAATCGCGGCACATCAACGTGCCCCTAGTCACTTCGTATTTTTTATCTTTATTCTCAAAAATTTGTAGAAAAAATGTAATTTTTACTTAATTTTACCTGAGATGTTCAGTTTCATTAACTCGTTTTACCAATTTTACCCTGCCCAGCACCCCTTTTCACTCCCCGGTCCCTTAAGTTTGTTTACTGATATTTTTTTAGACGGAGTATTTTGGAGCGCCACTTACGTTTTATTTAGAAAAGTGTCTAAAATATGTAAGTATCAATAATTTTTAAAAACCCTTAAAATAGCAGAGAACCGTTTATTAAATTGTTACCAAATAATGGGAAGTTTTCTATGACACTCACATAAAAAATAATAATAAAATAATTCTGGTCCACCGTTTTCACCTACTGTCCGCGAACGTGTTAAAGAAAATATTTATTGTATTTTGGGTACAACACATATAAACACTTAGAACAAAGGTCATAATCAAACTGTGAGCAAAGTTTCTTTAACATGTTATTTTATTTATTTATTTTTTTTATGGGTGTCCTCCACTAGATAACATATTTAATTTGCAAATTAGATATAATAATAGATTGTGTAAATGATGTAATACAAAAAAACAACACAAAACAAAGCAAAGCTTATGAATATTGTTAAGAGTATCTTAAGCAAAAATAAATACATTAAATGAATAAAGAAAACTCTTTTAAAAGCAATGATAAAGTTGCTTATAAATAGGTAATAAAGTTGCAGTTTGCAGCTGCATCAAATTTTATCAGAAGTGACCTATACTTTACCAGCAATTAAGACTTCATCAGGTTGAGTGTCGTCTCCTTCGCCCCCATCGCTGATATCAGAATCCTCAGAATCTTCCTTCCTTCTTGCCTTCTTGTTTGGTGCTTTTTTGAAGGGGCCTTCTTTCTTTTGGAGGACATTCTGCTTTCTCCTTTGTCTACGTCCGCAATGTGGTCCTAGGGAAAGAAAAAGTTAGTTGTTTCCTTATTATCCCGCATAACCTTTAAAAACGCCGAAATGACGCTATTTGCAGACAAATACAGGTGGTTTTGGATACTCACTCGAACCGGTATTTATAAATTTAAAAACAAAATGGCTATAAATGATCTTTTAGACAAGTCAGCGTACCTGCCCTTGCGTCCCAAACGATTTTATTGTATTCTCCCACTTCTCTCTTTTTTATTAACGGTATTTTTCCTTTAGAAAATTGTAAACTTATTACCAACATAAATGTTATTAATTTGAAATTTCTGTAACATCTTCTCAATGCTTTTCGTCTAGGAACGTATGTCGTATAGTATACCAAACTATCTCAAGTTTAAAGAAAATTTGGAAGAGTACTTAATAATCTTGGCAACGTTGCATATTCCCGGTTGATACAACCAGTTTTTAAAGACAGCAATGAAATTCGCGACGTTGTCAAGGATTTACGTAAAGAATTTTTGGCGGGTAGCTCAAAAATTTGAGCCCGTTTTGGTGCTCGAGTCTGGTTAGTTAAATGTCTACCAACCAATTTCGGATGTCAAAATAGTGACGTCACACCAACTTTGGTACCCCCTTTGGTCTGTCAAATGCTGTACCGTGGCCACGAACGTGGGTCGGTAGCAAAGTCGGTCTATATAGGGTCGCGACATTCGGCCTTATTGCTTTGACGTGTGATGACGTCACATCTTCCATTTTCGGCCATGTTGTTCAGTGCCGGAGATATACAGTTTATTGTATTATAAGAACAACCGTTTTTAATTATTATTAACTTGTAAATTCTTACACTTTAAATAAAGTCTTGCCAACTTTTCTCCGTAAGGTGCTTTTCCTTCCGTCCCGGACCTCAAACCGCCTAAAAGTTAAGGATGTGTCGCAACCTATTTCCAGTATAAATATAAAACTAACCTTAAACCTTGGGTCGGTAGATGGGTAAGGCGATTTCAGCCCGTTTTGTTGGTACACCAGTTTAGTTGGTTAAATGTCTACCAACCACAAAAGAGAAATCTCCCTTTTTCGACAGTTAAAGAAGAACCTCCTGCTTTTCATGTCATTCACTGGGACTTTTTCCATTGACGCGTTTCGGTTACCTCATATAGCCATTGTCAAGTCAACATACCAATTATCAAAGTGTTTAGAGACAAGGTGGCCTAACTTTTCATTTGACAGCCGATAGATGTGACGTAAAGGGAATCCTTTTAAAAAAAATATCGTTATTTCTTTATTGTTTTGTAAAAATCGCGTTAATCGTGTTTATTTGTGAGTAATTTGTGGATTAAAAGACTTTAACAATTGTATAAACTATATTTTTAATTTTCAATTGGTTAAAAGGGACTCCCATGACGTCACAATATCAGCTGTTTACTGTCGTATCGAAGTTGGGTCACCTTGTCTTTAAAAACCTTGACCAATTGTTACCTACCAAAGTCGGAGTACAAAAACGGGCCAAAATGGCCTTACATTCATCACAAGCTTTAAGCTTTAAACTTATTAAAGCTTAGATATATGAACTAAGCTGTAAGCTTTAAGCATCTTTAAGCTTAGTTCATAGTTCATATATTTGTGAAATGCGAATTGCGAAACGTGTTCTGATGGTCAATTTCTTAGGACTTTCAAATAGAAATTGGCCAATTAAAACACGTTTCGCAAATTGCATTTCGCAAGTATATGAACTAAAAATAGTGTGAAAATCTCTAAAAAATGCACTGCACGACCAAAGAACAAAGCAAAGAGGTTATGTTATGTTTTGACACGGAAGCCGATGAATGAAGGCCAAGTGAAACCTAAAAACACAAGCGTCTAGAGATCGGCCACCGGCTTTTCCGTTCGACCAATCAACGAACACTAAAAGTCACGTGATGCATAAAACGTCCTTTCAAACTTAAATTACAAAAGATTATTATTTAAATCAGGGGCGGTCATTCTTTTTAGTTTTTGCCGCCTCAGACACTTTTACATTTTTCCTCGGGCCGACTATGGCCCCCCTTCAGAAAGTCGATATGACCGCCCCTAGTTTAAATATACCTATTTTTTTATATAAAAGTGGGTCCTGGTATTTTAACCAAACCTAAAAATATTGAATTATCATCCAAAGACTACAGTAAAAAGCACCGGAACCGGTAATTTAATTGGTTTGAAGCGCTGGTCATGGTTAGTTCTGGTTAGTAAAATCTTTTTTTTTATTCGCTTTATTAAGGAATTAAAAGAAAAGATTTAACTAACGACCCTTATGACTCCCCACCCAATGTGATAGTTTTGCAGGACCGTCTGTAGCCGCTTTAAACCAATCAAATTACCGGTTCCGGTTCATTTGACAGTAGTCTTTGGATAATAATTCAATCAAGTTTGGTTAAAATACTAGGCCTACTTTTAAACAAAATTAGATTTAAATACCTAATGTTTTATGTTCAAATAAAAACAAAATCTTTTGTAATTTGAAGTTTCAAGGACGTTTTATGAAGCACGTGACTTTTATGTTTGTTGATTGGTCGGACGGAAAAGCCGGTGGACGAACTCTAAGGAAGATAAACTTTTAAATAAGGAGGCGCTCGACTTCTTATTTTTGTCCGAAAAATATAGGTTATGTTGGTGACGTCACCTTTTTGCCATAATATTTTTTTATCTGACAAAATAAACCAATACTTGCATACCATAAAATAAAATCACTAAAAAATCATGAAAAAATGTAACTTACACCTAATAACGATTTAAACGTAAATTCCCTGTAAAAAAGTATCCAAAAGTCAGTGACCCCTGTTTACAGGTTTTAAAATCCTCTGTAGCTACAGTACTAATAACTACTCAAATTAACTTTAAACAGTAAAAACTAAACATATATAAAAGTCCAATGACTAAAAAAGCAAAAAAATATCACAAAAACCTCTAAAAAAACCTTCCAGTACGATTGTAAACAAAGAATTACGGGAAAAGATTACGTCACAAAATTTAGCGAACATAGGCTTAAATGGGATCGTGCGCTCCTTATTAAAAAGTTTATTTCCTTGGACGAACTCTAGAAGCTTGTCCTAAACACAGCTGTTTGGATCTAATCTAACCCATCGGATCAATATTTGAAAACGCCTCAAGTTACGTCTCTTATCTAAATTTCCCTAAAAATTGAACAGCCCAACAGCCAAGTGAAAATGTTACGTCGCCTTGACGTAACAGCTGATTTTGACATTCACAGTTGTAATTGGCTATGATTGTTTGGTCAGTGTGATTGTTTTTGTTATTTTAATTATTAAAAATAAATATAAAATATATTAGATTTAACTTATTAAAGGAAGGAAAATAGGCAAAAAAGATGACGAAGGACGACAAGTTGTTTTTTCATAAAACAGTCATGCATTTGGCTAGATCACTAGGAAGCATAAAAAATACACCCTGGGAAAAAGTAAGTACTAAAAGCACAAAAAAACCTTGTCGCTTTACTTATTTGATATCACTAATTATCGTTAATTGTTCTGTTCAAAGGTTCAAACTTTATATTCCCTGTGTCCAATTGAGTCATCAAATGGTTCAATTTCAATAAATTGCCGACAGCAAGATGCAGTTATTGCCTTGGGAATATATTTGCTGGAATCAAAGCTTCATCATAAGGAGAAGATTGTGCCATATTTACTACGTTTGGCAACTCTTTTGGAGAAAGCACAATGGCCAGATGAAATGAAATATAATGTTACAGACAGTAAGAATACCTTATTTTTGTCTGTAAGCTAGTTTTTATTAAGGAACACTAAGGTTTATGGATAATTGAATAGTCCCTCTTCTTTAATATCTGAACAAGACTTTTGTCTAACTGAGAATGACTTTATTCTTATCCTGGACTTATGTATAAGCTTGTAACTGTACTTATTGTTTTTGAAAGTAGGGAGTCAGCTTCTTAAAAATACATTTTTAAAAACTTAATCTTACATTAGGTTTTGCAACTAATTATTATAATTGCAGTTAATCAGTATTTTTCTCTTCATATTTACATTTTAATTCCTAATTATGATTTTATATTTAAACAAAAATGATTTTTTAGGAATACCCATGGGAGAAAAATTTAGTTTTTGCCTATTTTCCCTTCTTAGTGACATAGCAGTGAGATGTGAAGAATACAGAAAAGAAATTATTGACACACAAGTTGATTGTATGGTAACATTAACAAATAATGTGATTAAAATGCAGGATCCAAACAATTGCAACAGCAGTTCAAAATTGTTTCTTTGCAAAACTACATTACCAGTACTTATAGGTCTTGCGAGGGCTATAGGACGGTTTTCTTTTAATGACCCGCCTTTAATTTGCAGGCTTTTTCCCAAGCCCGAGCCACCTCTAGGACAAAATACTGTTACTTATTCTTACAATAGGAGTTTTAGTAACTTTAGAAATATTATACCTAGAAGTTTGTCTGGAAATTTGACAGCAACCATTGATATCCTAGCTATAACACAGGTATTATATTTTATAACTAACTACTTAAAGGCATCTTTTTATACAGGATCTCTCTTAAAGGTATGGAAAAATGCTACCACAAATTCCTGAGGCTAAAATATGATTTAAACCAACTGACCTTGTGGACCTTACTCAAAAATGAATGATTAAGGAGTTACAGGTTGTCAAAAATTTATTCTGGTTTTAGTTTTTATAAATTATTTTGTTAATAATATGTTGTAGTGTAAACTCTAGAGGCCACCACCTACGGTATCTTGCCCAAATTGAAAATGAATTAACCTTTTTGAGCCACCCTATAACTCTCAGATAAAAATATCTTAATTTCCAACATATTTTACATAAGCAACATGTACTTGGTAAAAGTTGATTTAAGCCTCAATTTAAGCAGCCACTTTTGAGATATCTGGTTTTAAAAAATCGCTTCCAGGTCTAAGCTATAGCTATACAGGGGGTTATTTAGAATAGGATGCTTATCTTTTCAAATGTGAATTCTTGGGTGATTTTAAACAGAAAGGTTATAAAAAAGAAGTTTTTTTACCACTTTGTATCTCGAAAATTAAGCCATTAGGACATAGGTTTCTTTAAACTTTTCTTCTTAAAATCACCTAAAGATTCACAATCTAAAAGATTAGCATCTTATTGTGAAACAGCTTGTTGTTGTTGTTGCTTAGACCTGGAAGCGATTTTTTAAAATCCAGATATCTCAAAAAAATGGCTGCTTAAATCAACTTTTGCCAAGAATACCTTTTTTCATGTTAAATATGCGGGAAATAAGAATTTTTATGTAAAAGTTACATACAGGAAGGCACAAAAAAGTTAATTTGTTTTTAATTTGTGCAAGATTCTCCAGAGTTTACAATAAAATTCATTGTATATTCTTATTTCTCACCTCCCAAAACGTCCCGTTCTCGAGTATTGGGGCAATACACCTATTATTAACAAAATTATTTATAAAAAAATTAAAGCCAGAATAAATGTTTGACATAATTGACTGTATATCCGAAATTATCCATTTTTGAACAAAGGTAAGTTGGCTTAAATTGTCATATTTTAGCCTCATAAATTTGTGGTAGCATTGTTTCTGAATTTTAAATTTTCTTTGGTATCTTTAAAATTTATCATTGCCAATATAGATAGAGTAGGTAACTTTTAGAAAAATAAATCAGTAAAAATCAAAATTTATACCAACATATGGAGAATATCTGTAAGATAGAGAATGTGCAAAAACATAAAAAACCCTTCGATATATAATATTCCTAAATAAAATATTGAGACAATTTTAAGTTTTTTTAACTCACAAAATGAATATTGCATTTACCTACCAAATTTGTTTTACTTCAACTCCTAATCAGATTTTAAGGTAACTATTTTACTTTAAGTATAAGTATATTTAAGCAGTTTTGTATCTTAAATAGAGTTTGCTTTTTACACTTCTTTCACTCTCAGTAGGTAAGACATCAATCTAGTTTATCTTTTTCCCTGGTATTATTGTGGAAAAAGGCAGTCTTAGTTGTAAATAATGTCCTACCACCACAAAATATATAGATGGTTATATGCTCAAACTGTTTATAACTCATTTTAGTTTTGAATTAATTTGTAAGCACAAAAACTGCACATATGATAAATTCCTTATATTATTTTGCCTTTCTCTCAATAGGAGATTAATTATATTAGTTAGTTGCAGAGTTGGGCAGAATACTGAAAATCGGTATTCGAATTCCAATACGAATACCGGAAAAAAGTATTCGAATACCGAATATTTGAATACTTGGAGGAAAAAAAGTATTTGAATACTCGGTATTCCTGAATACCCGGAATCGGTATTCAAATACTGGAAACGAAAAGATTCAGATACTTCTACAAAAAGTAACCTAAATTTAAAAAGCAAAAAAAAACTTATTTCTTTTTCTATTCTGCTTCCCTTTTGCTATTCTAATCATGACAATTTTAGTAGTCGGATACTGCTTACACTTTTCGGTATTCGAATACTCGGATCGCCGGTATTCGAATACTCAAAAATAATATTCGTCAAATACTTCTGGAAGTATTCAAAATACAAAATCGAATACTAACCAAAAAAGTATTCTGCCGAATACCGAATACCAAACACACAAATGTATATAAATACTATTCGAATACCGGCAAAATGTATTCTGAATAGTATTCAGAATACTGAGTATTCGAATACGACCCAACTCTGGTGAGTTGTGGCGTTTTAATTAACCTTATATCAATTATTTGAATGAACCCAGCTGATAAACTTATAAATTTAACTTTATATTATTTTTTTAGGGTTATGATGCCACAGATATTGCTTATAACTCAAGCTCATTTAAAAGATGTTCAGTAATTAATCAACATCTTCATTCATATGATCCAACCACATATTTTTTTGCTAAGTTTGGATCTAGTTTTAACCAGTTTCCTCAGCTAAGAATAAGTGATCCAACTGATAAAAAACCCTAATAACTTTTCCCCAACAGCACTTAGCAACGATTTTGGCTCTAAGTAAAAAATTGCTTACTAAAGACATGTTAAGTGTTATTGATGAGCAGTCATTGGAAATTTATGCAACTGAGAAAATTCAAATTTTCCCTACAAAACATTTTCAGAGACTGTGAATTTGGTTATGGTTACTTTGATGAGAGAACTACTGCAGCCACAGTTTAATTTACCTGTGCCTTTTACAAAGGATGTTCAAGAATTTGTTAAAGGTAAAATTTGATTATAAAGCCACCCTCAGAAGGTCAATATTATTGACGCAATATATTGAAGATAAAATGGTACATGTTAATAATATTGATTGAACCAATCAAAAAACTGTCAATTTAAATTATCTTGTCAGAAAAGATGTATCTACACTTCTAATTGCATCTGTTTTGGTCATAGGGAAGTAAGAAAAGAAGGAGGCAACAAAACATTTGGACAAGGAGCTAACCAGAACTCACCAGAAACAGCTTTTCCTCGGTTTTTCAATGATATGACAATATACCTGGACACATGTTCATAATATCACCTTTTCTATATATTGACGGGCTAATTTTATTGTCTTTAATATTATTGTCATCAATAATATTGTTTGAATAAACCCCTTACACGTTCAATATTGATCAGTATCAATATTTCCACAATAATATTGACCGTCTGAGGGTGCCTTAGGTTTGATGTTTTAAGACAGAAAACTGTAGTTTAATTGGTATGTTTATTTATTTTAATAACATAGTTCTGGCCATATTTTTAAAAAGGTAGTGAGATATTAACGTATTAAAATTAAAATTAAAAAAAATACTTTTTTATGGATGTTGTGGTTAGTTTCTTTTTCATTAATCTGTTTCATTTATTATTATAATAAAATACATATACCAAATAAAGTTTCTTTATTACTTTAATATTATTTTTCCATTATTTGTCAATTGTTATAAATTTTATTTGGTTTATCAGATTTGACAATTGATTTTGAGTATACTTAGCTATTCGTATATGTATAGTTGTAATTAAAAAGTTTTATTATGATATGATATTTTGAATATTTAAAATATTAAGTAAGTTTTGTTAGCAGTGATTGTTAACATTTAATAGTTTGAAGCATTTAACTGATTGATAAGTTAACATATGAAATATGTTGTGGTCTAATATCATTTTCTAAAAATATATGGAGTGGTGTCAGGCAAAGACCAAATAAATTTGCAATTCAGAGTTTTAAAAAAAAGGTTACGTTGGCTAAAAGAATTGACTAAGCTATTTACTGGGTATGCACTGCCTTAAAGGGTATAGTAAGTTTTAATTTTGTTTTTCAGTCTACAGGGTTTCCCATTTTGGTTGTAACTGTAGGGTATCTCGGCTATTATTAAAGATAAAACCTTGTGGTTTTCGCGAACCGAATTTACTTTTTTGTGAAACCAAAGATGCTATGTTCTTTATTTATTGTTAGCCTAATATATTTTGTTCATTTTTCATTTAAAATATACCTATAATTCGATTACTTATAGTTACTGACCTTTTCAATCAATGAAACACATTTTTTTGTTAAAACTATGCTTTCTAACTTCATTACCCAATGCAATACATTTTTTGTTTTATGTGTTTTTTTATCGAAAATAAAATAAATGTATGATGCTAACAATAAATTAAGAAAACTATTGGGTAACAAATGTTTACTAATTAATAGTTTTGCTTAAGAAAGTGCTACCTACATACCTAAATTTATGTATTTACCAAAAAAAATCATTATTAAGTGTAATAGAGAAATTTTGAAAGTCCTTCTTTATGCACCACTACAGTAATCAAGCCGATAAAAACCCTGTTAACCGATTTGTTTGCATGACCTACTGAAAATTTTGGATGTAAATTATGAAAATTAGGAATATTGTGGTTGTTTATAAAAATAAACCAACTGTGTTATTTTTGAAAAGCCTATAAAAAAACAAGCAAATTAGTTTTTTAAAAATATACAGGGTGTTCCATTTAAAGAAAACCCAACATTGGTCAATACATATTTCAAAAACAATATTATTTATAACAAATTGTGAGTACGCCACTGCAATTTACGTAAAAAGGTAAATAAGAATCATTGTTTACTAATCGAAAGGTTATCAGTTTACTGAGATACAAGAGGTACCTAAAAATGCAAAATTTTCAAAATCGCCCTTTAGCTCAGAAACTAAAAGGGCTATAATGGCTTTTTTTTTTGGCATTTTTCGTTTTACAAGAAAGTGAGTCAGGTTTGCAAAAACCGCAAGTTTTTATCTTTAATAATAATTGAGATACCACAGTTGCAACCAAAATGGGACAACCTATACAGTCGAGCTTTCATAACTTGTGAAAAATCCGATTTGTTAATTTAATAGTTTAATTTGCAGCAACCTCTGGCAAACACTGGCTTATGCCAGTGGAAAATCTAATGTATAACTTTTGAAAGTTTTTAACCTTTTTATTTTAAAAATTATATTATTACATCTTATCCAGTTTTATTCAAAAATGTTAATTTTTTAATTGTTACATTTTTCTTTAAATTTCTGTAGGTTTGTACCTAAATGGACAAACTGAACTACAAAGTCGAAATCATGATGCAAGTGAGAGAGAAGATAGAGAAAGTAATTTTTCCTTGGTAAATAAATTTAAAGTTAATGTGATGGCAAATGCTGCTTGTGTTGACTTACTTGTTTGGGCTATTGGTGATGAAACTGGTAAGTAGAGAAGATAAAAAAAAATAAAACATATTTTAAATTTAAGTGGTTTTCCTCAATATTTTAAATGTTTGTATAATTGTTTACTTTTTATAGACATAGGTTCGTTATTGGGCTCCCCGTTACACATTCTGGCAAGCTTTCAAGATAGTCTAGATTAAATGGTAACTTTTTAGGTAATAGTATGCAGTAGCTGAGTATTTCATAAAGTGAAACATGACAGTTGTATAAGTTTCAGTTAATTATAGAAGTGTCTTCAACCTAAGTAAACACATGTCAACCATTATATTATTTACTTTACAAAAAAGTCATTTTTTTACAATGATTGCTTTTCCTAAAAATGTATTAGCACAAACACTTCTTATTTAATCATTTGCAGTGAGGCCTTTAAAGTACACGAAATTTAGCATTTTAAATACTAGTGATACCATCGTACAAATAACTATAGTAAAGTATCTCCACTATCAGCGCGAAAACGCCCAAGGATGTCCGACAACGGATCTACCTTGCATCTCGCCAAAAGACTAAATATACTTTTTTCAATGCGTGTGTTGAAGCGAGTTGATCAATTAAACGGACAGTCGGCAGAGCTTTGATATTAACAATTGCATTGTGTTGCAGACTGTTAGACTACTATAGTTATTTATACGTTGGTGATACCTTACTGACGTCATACACTTGCCAAACACCATTCCACTGCCACTCTATTTTAATGTGCGCTTCTGCATTTATTTACGCAGGTTTTAGAGATTCCACCTGACACTGATTCACCACCTGGTCGCAAGGTTTTTACCATTTCAGTGCGCGCCCTACCTTATGAATACCTACATAAAAGATTATTATGAGTATTATGTTATAGACCTTTAAGTTCTGAGATTGTGATATAAACCAAAGCTGTAACGGGGATCGTCAAAAACCTAAAAATACTAAGTTATTTTTAGACATACGATTAATTTTATTTAATTTATATCTGCTAGTAGTTATTAGAATTTGTATTACTTTTCTTATTATTCTTCTATATTTTTTATTTCTTGCAGTGGACTTGGAATATAACTTTTCTACTTTGGTGCAGTTTTTAACAACTGTGCTAGGTGATACTTTCCAGAACGTTTGTTACTATGGCTTCTTTTTTATTAGCATAGAAAGTTCCAAGATGGTGTGCAATTTTTTTTATTGCTTGGATTGAACATTCTTTCTTCTTAAAGCTATCACCTCTGCCTCACTAGATTTACACAAATTCTAAAATCATTTTCAGAAGAAATAAAAAATAAAACACAATAAAATTTACTCATTAGAGGAATTTTCCAGACGACACTTTATTTTCTTACAATCTTGGAACTTTTTTCTGTTAATATGTCTGTGACTTCTACCCCTATAATTATTTAACACCTAAAGCTAATTAACTTTTTCCTTTCTTCGTTCTGTTGTAATGTAATTCAGCTTTTTGTTTATGTTGTTGCTCACGTTGGACTCGACTTATAGTTGGGAAAAGTGAAGAAATTATATTTTTATTACAAAATCTGTAATTTTATCTACACTACCAGTTATATGACCATATTGGCTTTAGGTGCTAAATTGTGTGATCTGAAGTATTTATCAAAGTTTATATTTTTAATCTATATCTCTGTGGCAAATGCTGATATAACATTTTTAAGGTGCGCGCACATACGAAGGCATCGGAAGGTACCACAGCCCTCATAAAATAACTAGAATAACTACTGGTTTCTAAAAATGGCAGTCTATGTATGCGGAATTATATAGTGACTTTTATTTCGCGATGTTGGAATCAATCACATGTTGATAACATCGTTTGCGTGCTGCAACCTGCAAATGATGACCGAATAAACGAGTCGGCCATATTGAAAATATATTTGCGTGACAAGTAACAATGTTACCACAGTAGTAGTTGCTAGTGAAAAAATAAATTTACCACACAAATACCTCACGCATGATCCGACGTTTTAGTTTACAGAGTTAGATACAAAGTAGGTATTCTAGTTCTTTTATGAAGGCTATGGACGGTACGGATCGGAAAATAGTAGTCTCAGTAAAATTAAATGAAGAAGCGCACATATGTGCGGACGTTAGACTGCGAATTGAAAAGAAAAACGATGAGAATCTTGAATTAAAATCCGGGCGATACCGTTCCATATATGTGTGATACAGATCAGAGATTACCGAGAAATTTTGTGTTTTGACTAGTCTTTAAGTCGATTCCTACCTAGAGCTTTTAACCCAGGGGTTTCCACCACGGGGCGCTTGCTTTTAAGATTTACCCATGAATCACCCATGACTCGCATGTGTGGAAGTCATTTAATTTTGTTTGTGACTATTCTTTTCCGTATCGTCCGTCCGATGCCGTCTTTATTTCTTTACAGAAAATACCTTTTGCTATAGAAAGAAATAAGAAATACCAATTAGTCAATTTTTTGACTCATATTAGAAACATTACTTATCAGCTTTTGGTATAGAGCCCCATAATATCATTCCTAATTCAAAGTACTGGATTTTTTTATTATTATTCATTCATTCATATCTATTCGTTTTATTTACGTTTTTGTCAGTTGTATGCCCAGTTTTACAATTGCCAGCTCAGTTATGGTTCAGTTTAAATGAACTGGTACATCAACTTATCCATTTAAAATATATAGTCCGATATTTTTTCCATGAAATGCAGTGGAAGCGAGCCTTCTTGGTGCCTCGGTGTAATATGAATTTAATAAAAAAATTCTTTACGCCTATAATTTTGTCTAAAAATGGTATACTTAGTAAATATCGATACGAGCAGCCCTTTATGAGATATTTCGGATTAAACGTTTTATACCACACAAAATAAATCCCTAAAGCTTTATCTAGGCCACCCGTATTTTTCTCAAAGCTTTATTAAAATTGCTACCACAAATTCTTTGAGCCAAAATACAATGATCCAATGCAATTTACCTTAGTCGAAAGGTTGATCGTTTGCGAGATACAGGGTGATCAAGTAAAAAAATAAATTGAAAATTTGACATCCTGTATCTTGCAAAGCAGCAACCTTTTGATTAAGGTAAATTGCATTCAATCGTTGTATGGCCCAAAGAATTTGTGGTAGCATTTTTTATAAAGCTTTGAGAAAAATCCGGGTGGCTTAGATAAGGCGTGAGGAATTTATTTAGTGTGGTATAAAACGTTTAATTTGAAATAACTTATAAACGGTTGCTCGTATCGATATTTACCAAGCATTTTTAAATCCATATTATACCGAGGCACCAAAAGTTATGGTATTTAAAAAAAAAAGCAAAGGACTGCAGGTGACTCCTCTACATTCATGGGAAAAATTTGGGCAACTTTCGATTCCCAACCCTAAAAACTGCCCAATACCAAATTTGGAGAGAAAATGTTTAATGTTTAAGAAAATATTTAAAAATAAGCAAAATAAAATTAAAACTTAAACATCCTGTATCTCCCAAACGGTCAACTTTTGGACTAAGGTGAAATACGTTAGATCATAGTATTTTCGCACAGGGAATTTATGGTAGCTTTTTGTACAGACCTTTTAGAGACACCCTGTATATAGACAGGCAAAAACAAACTACTATTGTATTTATCCCAACGTTTTGTGACTGTAACTAACAAAAAACATTACACATATTATTTTACAACACCAAAACACACTTTAAAAAAAGTATTGTCAGGCAGGAAAGGCAAAGAAATAACTTATCGGGACGTCAGCATGAAAGTCAGCATTTAGATATACCTTAAAATTCTTGGAAAGTGGGACATTATTTGTCTAAAAATTAAATTATGAACAACAAAAAATAAAAATAGGAACAAATGTATAAAACATTTTCAAACAAAAATATATAAAAAAGTTAAGTAGCCGGAATTGAACCTCGGAACCTGTGTGTGGCCTATGTGTTAACACTCATAAACCAGTAGCTTTTTGGCCTACTTAAATTATTTATTGGGACATTATTTGTCTAAAAATTAAATTATGAACAACAAAAAATAAAAATAGGAACAAATGTATAAAACATTTTCAAACAAAAATATATAAAAAGTTAAGTAGCCGGAATTGAATCTCGGAACCTGTGTGTGGCCTATGTGTCAGCACTCATAAACCAGTAGCTTTTTGGCCTACTTTTGGCGACATTTTAAATACACATGAAAATGGAAACTAACTTTTTATCAAATACTTGTTTTGATGTGCACATCAAATTTGTATACTCAAAATAATAAAAATAAATAAATAAATAAATAAATAAATAAAAAATCGCTGCGAGGGGTCGTCAAAAAATATAAAAACTACCCCAGAAACCGCTTTTTTCGCATTTTCTCAAGAAGTATAATAGTTGGAGAAAAATTTTTCAAATAGAATTGATAGAGCGCGAAATGATCTACAAAATTGACTTTAATCAACATTTCCGAATTCGTAACAGGAAATGAGAAATTTGCATTTAAAAGGTATGATTTAGTCGACCTCAGTCGAAAGACTGAAATAGAGAAATTTACACATTTTGTCAACAGCGTACTTGAAGTGTCACTGCTGTTGATAAAAAAAAATGGTGTAAACTGAGCCAGAATAAATTCTCCTAATAAGTATTACTAAATTTTAACTCTTTTTCAGCAAAATTTGTTTTCGTGCATAATATTTTCGTTTGTTGGTGAAAATTAACAATATTTATTATTTAGAAGAATAAAATGAATGGAACATTTTTACAAGCAATCTTACATACAAACCATAAAAAAGACAAATACATTGATAATTAAAATGTTTTAAAACGTTAGATTTGTCGTACAAAAATTAAACAAATCAAGTATTGCCTATTTCCCAACACGTAAGAAACCCCAAAAAGCAGGAATATTAAAGAGGCAAGCAGAATTTTATATTATACGTACCAACATGGAATTTACATGATTCTTTATTTTCCCACAATTTAAATTTATAGTCATTTTTTGATTTGCTTTTTTTTAATTAATGTAGTTAGTCCTTTTATTTTCACCTCTGTAATTTCATCGGTATTATTTATGAAAGACATATCCCAAAGGGTACTTTTATTTCCATTTTTATTATTTTAAATGGAGCAAAATAAAGTTGAATAAACAAATAAACTAAACACAATGCCACAAACTGGAAAGTTTAAGGCCCGCCGCAAATTGAACCCATCCCACGCACTTAAATGGAGTGGCGCATATTGGACCCAGCCCAGAGCTAGCCCATTCTGCTGCCAGCCACGCGTGGATAAGTTTGTGTTCGCCGCACAGATTTCGTGGGTCTTGTGCAGCATGGGTTTGTTTTAAAAATCTGAAATATGGTTGATCCCGAATTGGGTCCAATATGCGGTAAACGTAGACGTGGGAAGGATGGGTTGAGCGTGGGCTACGCATGTGCTGTGCGTGGGCTGGGTTCAATTTGCGGCGGGCCTAAATTGTGTCATATAACTTCATTAAACAACAGAAAAATTTGAAGTAGACATATAGATATAGGTTTTATTAAAATTGTGTTTTTATTATAAGTTTTATTAAAAAATCCTAAATATCCTAAAAACAGCGCCCTTACGAGTGTAAAACTAAAGTACTACATATATGCAAAATTTTATGCTGAATTCGCTTCTGTAAACAAAAATAAAAGTTACAATTTAAAAAAACTAACTTATTAGTCATAACTTTAACAGAAATATTGCACTTTCTCGGACAATTGGGCCACCCGACCCGGAATGTGTACTAATAATATTCAAAAAATTGTTTATCTGGAGTCATTAGTACACATTTTTTTATTTTTATATACACCGTTTTTGCAAAAGCGACCAGAGCGTCTGTGGTGCGCCACCCTGTATATTTCTCCAAAAACGTTTTAGCACAAACATACCTGACTGCTCCACATACATCTAACAATTCATGTTTTCTTGGTCTAAATGTTTAATAAATATATTTTGCTACCGTACAAAAAATAGTAGATATGTCCAATTTGATATTTTCCGCGGCATTATTCCCTATTAATACAGCTCATGTAGGTAAAACAAACGCGTCGTGCGAACCTAGGTTTCTACCTGACGGCAGCAGGGTCGTCAGATTTTTAAATGCAGCAACTGACTCGATCAGCTTATATGACTTCTTTTGAATGAATATAATACCTTTTAAATGCAAATATCTCATTTTCTGTTACGAATTCGGAAAAGATGATTAAAATCAATTTTGTAGATCATTTTGCGCTTTATCAATTTTATCTAAAATCTTTTTCTCTAACTATTATACTTCTTGAGAAAATGCGAAAAAAGCGGTTTCTGGGGTAGTTTTTATATTTTTTGACGACTCCTCGCAGAAATTTTTATTATTTTGAGTATACAAATTTGATGTGCATATCAAAACAAGTATTTTATAAAAAAGTTAGGGTTTCCATTTTCATGTGTATTTAAAACGTCCCTTTAACGGACTAATATTTCTGTTAGTTTTGGCATTTACTTGACAGCAATATATTTTAAATAGACAGAGTTCAATTAAACCACAGCTTAGACTGCTATTGTAAAATTGGGCATTAAAGAATTTTTCCAATAACTTTTGCAAGTTTTTAAAGCTCATTTTTTCAACTGACCGTGTCCTAAAAAAAATCATAGTTTTTTTTTATTTTTAACTGTTTTAATAACAATATTCATTGTTTTTACAAGTTTGAATTATTTGTTTTTGTCCGTCCAGTGTTTTGTGTGGTTTTATTTAAAAGGATAATTTTAAATTTGAATCTAGTAACAACACCTAATAATTTTTTTGTCTAATATTTTAGGTGCTGACAGTCTGTGTGGAAGACTATCTGAAAAAATAAACTCTAATCATGGCTACAGGCTTGTACTGGCCCATATGCCTTTACTAATGGTCTGTCTAGAAGGTTTAGGTAAACTTGCACAGAAGTTTCCTAATATTGCTTCAACATCTATATACTGTTTAAGAGATTTTCTTATAGCCCCTTCCCCGATCTTATCAAAATTACATAGGCAGGCCAATGAAAAAGTAATAAAGATAACCTAAAGATATCAGGTAATTTTTGTTTATTTGATAAACTTTCTGAGTATCAAGAACGTTGAATATATTTAATATTATGTTGTTGAGGATAAATATAATTTAAATATGAAGTGTACACTAGACTGGCCAAAAAAATATATACTTTTTTACTTTATTGTTGATGACAAAAAAATATCGTGAAGTCTTATTTTCTATGCAAAACTGGCAAATTGTTGATCTGAAAAATTTTACACACATTCTTAAGAAAATTAAATTCCCTACAAAAAGTTCTCTTCGTAAATTGTCGTCAATAGGCCGATTCCATGTAATCGGCTTTAAACAGTAAACTATTTTTCAATTTTGTTTCTTGAGTTTGAATTTTTGTTAATACTACCAATATCAATATTTAAATAAATCCAAAACACATATTTTAAGGAAATTAGACGTGCCACAAAAAAGGCCTTTTAACGTGTTTATATTCATATTTTCATATTTTTTATAAGTCGTTTTATCTTTCATTTAGATATTCATTTTTTTAAATTACATTAAAAAAAATGTTTTTATAATGTTTCAAATTAAAAACTATTACATTTGCTGAAATTAATAAAGAGGGCGTTCATTGACAGAATATAAATATACAGTACATATAATTTGCCTCTTTATAAATTCTCAGCGTCTAACTCTATAACCAAAAATTGGTTTGTGTCCCGTTACTGAGAACTATATTTTTTTGCTAAAATGTATTTTTAGCTTCTGGAAATAAATTGAGAGCTGAAACGACGAAATCGACATCACCCATACAGGGCGCGTTTGAAAAACTTAGAGATGCTGCCATTGAGAACCTGTGTTATGCTCTTGACGCTGCTCATGCTTTAGATCCTGATTGTGTTAGAGCATTAGTGGCTTCAGTGTCCAATAGATTGTTTACTGCTGAAAAAAGTGACAGGTACTCTTACTTATTAAAGAAAAAATGTTGTTTTTGTCTGTGTACTTATTAATTATTAAATGATTCCAAATGAAGAAATTTTACTTGATTGTTTGCATTACAACATACAGGGTGGTTTAAAATCGATCACGAAACTTAAGGGGGTGATTCTACTTGACATAATAAGGGTAGAGCTTCATATATATTTTTTCAAAATGTCATTCGTTTTCGAGTTACAAGCTGTCAAAGTTCAATTCTTATTTTGGTTTTTTCGCCATGTTGCATTTATTTTTAACCAATCCAGTTGATATTTGGCACACAAATCGAGCTTTGCAGATTCTAAAATTTTAAGACAAAAGTACTTTTTAAATACCGCCAGAGGGCACTTTACCTAAAACTTAAAATTTATTTACATCATAACCTTTTTATTTTGACAGATATCGCAAAGCTGGGGCGCCATTTTATAGACAATCAAAAACTTAAAAAATAAGGTAGACTTTATTAAAATCGATAAACCTCACCGTTTGGGCACCAATAGACATCAAAGTTTTCATCAACTTCAACTAAATTACCTACATACATACAGGGTGTCCGGTAACTCAACCGACAAACTTTACAGGGCGATTCTACAACAGAAAATAAGAAAAACTTTTATATTTTTAACGCCCCGTAGTTCAAAAACTAAGACGTTTAGGACATATGTTTATATGAAGTTTTTTTCCTATTTTTTGTTGTAGAATCGTTTGAATAAGTTTGTCGGTTGAGTTACTGGACACCCTGTATGTATGTAGGTAATTTGATTGAAATTGATGAAAACTTTGATGTCTATTGGTGCCTAAATAGTAAGGTTTATCAACTTTAATAAAGAGTACCTTATTTTTTAAGTTTTTGATTGTCTATAAAATGGCGCCCCCAGCTTTGCAATATCTGTCAAAATAAAAAAGTTATGATGTAAATAAATTTTAAGTTTTAGTGATAAAGTGCCCTCTGGCGGTATTGAAAACGTACTTTTGTCTTAAAATTTTAGAATCTGCAAAGCTCCATTTGTGTGCCAAGTATCAACTGGATTGGTTAAAAATGCAATATGGCGAAAAACCAAAATAAAAATTGAACTTTGACGGCTTGTAATTCGAAAACAAATGACATTTTGAAAAAGAAATTATATGAAGCTCTACCCTTATTTTGTCAAGTAGAATCACCCTTAAGTTTCGTGATCGATTTTTGAATCACCCTGTATTTTTATTATATTAAAGTTTTATTAACTTAAAAGCCAAAATCACCCAATAGAATGTTTTTTTTTCAGCGAAACAACTCTAATATCAACCAACATAGTAATTATGTTGGGACATGTTGCAGTCTCAATGAAAGGAACTCCAAAACTACAGACACCATCTTACAGTTTTTTCAACAGAGATTCTGTAGGGTACCTTCAGCTTTAGATACTCTAATTGTGGATCAGTTGGGGTGTATGATTATAGCTCAATGTGAACCACACGTCTATGAGGTGGTAATGAAGATGTTTACCATGATTACCGTTGAGAGTAGCAGCTCTGCCTATGGAAATACAAATGACAAAGCACAGTACAGGTTAGTAACTTTGCAAGCTGTGCTATGTTTTCATGGATGTCTAAATTAAAGTTTAGTTAAAAATATGTAAACAGTGCGTTCCAATTAACCCCATATAATTTGTTATTTGTACACTTATGCAGAAATCTTGAAACACGTCAATTTTTATTTTAGGGGACACAACACAACGGCTCGTTTTAATTGAAATGCACTGCGTAATAATGACTTTTACTACATATTATGAAAAATTGTATGTAGGTATACAGGGTGTCCAAGAATATGTGGGAAATCTCTCGGATTCATATAGAACACATGAAAATAATATTACAAGTTCTTATAAAGTTTTTTTTCTAAAGTCCCTCGTTATCGAGAGTTCCTAAATAACATTTTTAGTACTTGGAAAAATTAAATAATTTTATAATCTGATAAGAAACTACTAAGGACTCCTTAAAATAGTGCCCACTTAGAACATTGGCATTCATTAGGGCATCAGGGGCGAACTTACCCTTACACAATAGTGCTAATTATTTTTACACCCTGTATATTAAAGAAATAAAACTAGTATTTTTTAATAGCTTATACTCTTAGCTAAAAAAGTATTTCTCTTGATATCAATAAATTGAAGTGTTTTTGAGAAATACAATTTTTTGCTTTAATAAGGTTGTATTGAATAATTTTGGAGGTAAGTTTAACATGGGCTGCCTCTAAACCATGCATTCTCTCATCATTGATTTTATGGAACCCTCTACTATGTTGCAACATTAATTTTTATTTGGGATAAAATAAAAAAATCTTTCTAAAGTTTTTTAGTGCCAATTGCAACAGAATAACCCAATGATTTTATATGTACCCACAACACAAAAACTTGTTTTGGTCGAAAACGCTTCAATTTGTCGATATTTAACAGGAATACTTTTTAAACTAAGGGTTTACGTAATCTAAAATTACTACTTTTATTTCTCTAACTTACAGGGTGTAAAAAAATAGCACTATTGTGTCAGGGTAAGTCCGTCCCTGGCGCCCTAATGAATGCAATTATTCTAAGAGAGTACCATTTTAAGGAGTCCTTAATATCTGTCATATTAAAAAAATATTTCATTATACCAAGTACTATAAAGACATCTTGTATATGTTTCTTTTCTTCAGTATTAAAAATACAATAAAGCGATACATATAAAAATCTAGGCTTAGATAATAATTATTGTAAACAGATAACTAAATCATGGTTTTAAATAAAACTGGTAATATTTTACAGTTTATTACATTATACAGGTTAACAAGAACTAATAGTGCTTGCGTTTAAAGACAGTGGATACAGTATATCACCTAAAATATTTTTCTTTTCGTGAAGATTTTTAGGATATAGCAATTTATTTAATAATTTTATTTAAAATATATTTTCGCAAACTTTATATTTCCCAAAACTAACACAAGTTTTTTTAGACATGTTTCAAGGTCCGTCATTAATGCATTGGCAAACATAGCTGATAATATACAGGGTGAACAGCAAATGAATGAACTACTTGGGCGACTGTTGGAACTTTTCGTCCAGTTGGGCTTAGAAGGAAAAAGAGCTAGTGATAAATCACCAGGTAGATATCAGTTAAATTTGTTTATTTTTTGGTGCTAATAAAAGTTATGAAATACAAAGGTCAGAAAACATATTTTATTTGTATATTCGTATACGCCTGGACTAGTTTTGGTTAATTACAAGCAATATGACAACTTTTTAATAACTGACACGTTAAGAATAAAAATGTTCTCTAATATTGTTTTTTTTTGTACACTTATTATAATCAAGTTATCAAAACAATTAAAAAAAAGAAGATATCAAGGAAAGGGGAAGTGTTTACAATACATCCTACAGGGTAGTTAAAAGTTCTTGAAAAAAATGAATAATTTTTAATCGCCGTGTATGATGTGTTAAAAGGAAATAATCAAAATTGTTATTATGAATATAAAATAAAAGAAATAAGTAAGGGGTATAATTTATTCAAAAATGAGATTATTTCCTTTCATCAGCAACATCATACAAGGCAATTAAATTTTTTTTTTCAAAAACTTTTAATCGCCCTGTAGGATGATGTATTGGTAACAGTAAATAGTAATGGTCGCAAAAGATATTGCTTTACATAACTTAATTATTAAAAGGGATACGGCCATTTAAACTAAATCATTTTTGTATTGAAACCTATTAAAAAATCGAATTTATGAGGTAATTTTTGTGGGGAGTATATTCTGTTCTCTATTAGCATTATAGAAAAATGTATCCAATAATATGTAAAATTGCCTGTAATTTTAAAACGTAAATAATATTTTTTAAAGCCATTTGCAATTATAAATAATAGGGTGTGCCAAAAGGTAAAAAAATGTTGTGTTTTTGTTCTCATCCAAAAGTATCTCAAAGGATTCCCAAACAAAGCTTCTGTTAAAAGGGGGGATCAAAATTTGAATTTTATAAGGATTTTCATGGTTATTTTATCTAAATAACATAAAAAAACCCGGTTTTACCACATTTTCGCCATGAAGCTGCGAAACAATTATTTTAACAGAAAATAAGTAAAGGAATCTTATTTAGCAATAAATTTGGTACAAAAGTTCCATTAAGCCAAATTTTCATCTTCAGCTTTTAATTTTTTGCGGAGAGTTTAATCCAAAAATGTTTTGTTATTTACATATTTTTGCCTTTATTTATTCAAAACTATTAGGGTTAGAAAAAAAAGTTAAAAGGATAATTTGTAGTACGTCTAAAATCCTACAAAAAAGTCCTTATATACTTTTTGTAATATCAATCACAACAAAGTTACAGGCCCTTAAATACTTATTTTTTTAGGTTTTTGACTTTCTTAACACTGTTAATGTTAACATAACATTTATGTTAACAAGAGCAAAAACTTGAAGATTGATTGATATATAAGGTCTATAAGGACTTTTTGTAGGATTTTAGACATACTACAAATATTCATTGAACTTTTTTCTCTAACCCTAATAATTTCGCAAAAAAAAGAAAAACATGCACCAGCAGAACTAACCATAAATTTTAAATTTAAAGTTTTGTAAAAATTAAATACTGAAGATACAAATTTGACTTACTGAAACTTTTGTATCAAATTTATTGTCTAATAAGATTCATGTATTTATTTTTTTAAATATTTTTTACGGCTTGCAGGCAAAAAAGTGACAAAACCAGGGATTTCGTGTTATTTAAATGTAAAAAGAACCTTTTAAAATTAAAATTTTAAGATGCGTTTTTAACAGGAAGTTTGTTTGGCCATCCTTTGAGATATTTTTGGGGGAGAGTGAAAAAAGATTTTTTGACCTATAAATTTCTGATCCATTTATAATGAATGACCTTTGTAGTTCATATCCAAAAAGGTGGTTTTTGTAGTAGTAAATGTGTTGTTTTTGTGTTCTTTTTCTGATACTGTGTTTATTTTGTGTAGTTCTAGAAGCGGCTCCTTTTAAGATTAAAGAATCTATGATGGGTATGATATAAATTATAAAATATACTCTGCACACTTTGTGTGGCTTAGCTTTTTAGTAACACTATTGCAAAGTATCGCTAAACTGTGTTAAAACATTTTGTGACGTCTTAGTCCTTCTTACTATGGTGTGTAACACTTGTCTGATATTATATTAGTAATAAAAGAAGAAGAGTTTCGGACTTTCATTGTCTTTATTTCATCTATTCACACAACGTTTCGGCAGTACTATCTCTGTCCGTTTTCAGAATGTAAACTAATCTAATTTCTAAACCTACTGAGTTTATATACAGTGGGGAAGACCATTCACTCGTGATGGAGTTGGGTGCGGTTAAGCGTGAAGTTTTTCAGCCAGGGCTCCGGTATTGGTGCGCTGTAAGAGTGGTTTTCAAATGTTTGATAGTTTCTCACTTGGTTTGTTAAAGTAATTATTATTGTTAAACGACTTCCTTAAATGTTCGGTTTTTCCAATGTGGTTTCCTCTGAACAACCCGTGCTTCTGATCACTTGATGCAATGTTGTTGAGACCAAACATGGTCAGCGATTCCAGATTTCGATGATTCGCCCCTCTGCGTATGTGGTCTATGCTCTTCAAGTCTTACATTTAAAAAGCGCAATATTTTAGCTAGCTTGCTCTTACAAGTAATTTAATATTATACATTAAAAAAGTAACAATCAAAATTTTGACAAGCTGTCATATCAACGGAAATAATAGCATAAACTTCCAACTTTGCAGTTGTAATCAAGGTAAGATACCTTTAAAATAGTATCACTCAACTCCTTTTTCCATTTAAAATTTTGGTGGTGGGTGTCACCCCTGCTAGACGGCTGCAGTTCAGGAGTGAAAGTGGCAAAAAATGTTTCCCCCTAAAATCAAAAATTGTCGGGTCCGAGAGTGTCCGAGAGTTATATGACCTAGAGTGCCCCAAAATTATCTGTTTCGTTTTTAGCTTTAGGAATGAGATTATTTCACACTTGATAACGGACAGAGATAGTACTGCCCGACAAGGACAATGGAAGTCCGAAACTCTTCTTCTTCTAATACTAATAATAATGCATTGTCTACCACATTCACACATACTCGTCTGATGTACTAAAAATATCTTTTGAACTGTTTAAAATTGTAGGACTAGGTAAAATAATCGGTTCGCAAGGTATTGACCAGATTGGACTTTTGTTTCACACCGTATCATATTTAATTCGATTTAACGTATACATAATTTTAGATCATTCTGTTACTCTGTATATTCTATTTTACATTTCTCTAGTAAATTAATTAACGTAGATTTTGTAAAAAATATATATTTATTATTCTGCTAAAAATTATTTTTTAAGCATGCTGTAACTTTGATAATGTTAAGAAAACTTAACGTTTGTATATTTTTAGTGACATTCCTTTTATTGGTTCTTAGTAAGCCTAATGTTTAAGTTATGAGTAGTAGAATATATATTTTTAATAGAATTTAAACAAGGATACTTAAGTTTAATTCCATTTAAAAATTGTTGTACTAAACTATTTTACATTCCACAAATGGGGTTATAACTGGACAAATGGATATAGAATTTAAGTTTAAAGAAAAAGTCATTCTTGATAAAAAAATTTTGCTTGAAAAAATATTACTCACAAGGAGAAAACTTAAAAAAACATGATTTTTCTCCAAGAGTAAACTACCTTTATTTTTAATTTTTAAGCAAAATGTCATTAAGCAAATTTATTTAGGATAAATATCATTTTGAATGACTTTATTTATTTTACAGAACTATCAAAAAGTTTTATGAAACTGATTTTGCTGTTATTTAAAATAAATTATTTTAAATTTTTATAATAAAATAGACTAAAAAGTATTATTTTAATCGATTACGAACTTTGTTCTAAATCAATGTTCTAAATGGCATTTTGCTTAAAAATAAAAAATAAAGGTAGTTTACTCTTGGAGACAAATCATGTTTTCAAAGTTTTTGCTAACCCTTCACATTTTTTTTTACAAGTAATAATTTGTATCAAAATAACTATTTGTAGAAAAATAAAAACAAATTATCCATTTGTCCTATAGTAAATCTCATCCGTGGACAGTCTGTATACTATATTTTTCATTTAATCTTATCTCAAAATCATACAAGTTCAAACATGATCTTAAGTGGTGTATAAGTATGTACATTTTTGAATGCTAAATGGGGAGTTTAATTTTATACTACACCAATCATATAATAGCCATACAATTGCTTTAGCTAATTTACTAACCTATACAGGGTGGCCGCCGAGGTTTTCGAGAAACTTCGGATATAGATTCAACAATGAAAATTAGGAAACAAACTTCATATAAACATATTATGTTCTAAACGTCTTAGTTTTTGAATAACAGGGTGTTAAAAATTACAATAAATATGTTATGTTTTTATAATAACTTTTATACCAATTTAAATAATTTTTAAAAATTTTGGTTTAAACTAAGGGTTTGACATTATCCGTACATGTCACTGACAGTGGCAGTGTTTTGATTTTTATAAAATGTGATTCATTTTTAGGGTAGTAGTATATAGTGAACCAAGGACACAACACACAGTGTTGCACTATATAGGGGATACGGAACAAAAATAAAACTTACTATAAAAAATTGAAAATAATGGTTTTGCATATGGCAGTAAATATACAGGGTGTTTTTATAAAAAAAATGATGGCGCCACTTCAACCCCCCTCCTCGCCAAAATTATTTAATGGAAAGGGGGGCGAGTCATCCATAATTTTAAAGCTCCTGACGAGTACTTTATTACCCTGTAATATAAGGTCAGTATTTTCACGTACTACAAAATGGCGGTACTTGAAATATTACCCAAATACCTGATTGGAATGGCCGTATTTCCGAGATCTTCTACACTTTCGTAAAATTTTAGTTTATTTCGCATCTTTAGCATAACATTTTTTTATCTTTGTTACTTGTTACCCATACGTTAGTTAAGAGAAAACGCTGAATCTGAGGTGTAATTTCTAAAAATAATAACATTTGGAAGAAAACCGGCAAGAAGCGGCAAAAAAGGAATATAAATTTAAATAGTCTACTATTAAGATCTGATATGTTTTTTTGTAAAACTTACTTAAACTTCGACAACTTATATGTTTTCCCATTTTTATATATTGAAAGTTAATTAAAATTAATAATAATATTTTTATAGGAAACCAAGTAACTTTATTTAGAAGAAGATAAAAAGTTAAAAACTGATCACAATATATCAGGAATTTATTAAGTGTGATAACGACCTACACTATCGCAAGTGATTTTAATTATTAATTTTGACCAAATTTTACCCACTTAAAGACATAAAAATAATTTTAAATACCTTTGCCTTTTTTAATTTTGGCCACTGAGTGCAACACTGTGCGACAGAGTGAAAGCGGCTCTTAGGACTATATTTATAACATTTTTTTATTTTATTTTTTAAATATTGAAATTAGAAGGTTAATACCGTATTAAAATGAGCGAAATAAAATGTATAAACATTGTTCAAACTGTTTGTTACTTACTAAAGTTTATTTAAAAACACTAAGTGTACTTCAATGAAGTATATTTAAACGCCACTGTTGTTTATCACTTGCACGTAAATCGGATTGTGTCCACGTTTTGTTTCACTTGAATACTATTTTTGCGGTCTATAAGTAGACTTCTACCAACGAGACTAACCAGAATGAGATTTTTAAAGAAATATTTAAATAGACGTTATTTGTAGTTCTTGATCAAAACTGATGCCTCTAATATGACTTATACTCTAATATTTGCCTGTAGGTGCATTAAAGGCCTCCAGTTCAGCCGGAAACCTTGGAGTTCTTATACCAGTTATTGCAGTTTTGCTTAGACGTCTTCCACCCATCAGAAATCCAAAACCAAGAATCCATAAGTTGTTTCGAGACTTTTGGCTGTATTGTGTAATCATGGGATTTACTGCTTCTAATTCGGGTAAGTTTTTGGTCTTTAATAATTTTAGAATTTATGTGACCCAGGAGAGGTGTTACAAGGGGAAAAATGGACTAAAAAAGTTTGAATTTTAGAATGAAATTTTGGGAAAACTGGTCACGTGGTTCAAAACTAATAAAAACATAATTTTATTCCAATTGGTATTATAGAGGTCGAGTTGTAACTAAAAATATAAAAATGTCAAAATTTGAAGTTAAAGTATGAGGGTAAAAAATAATGTAATTGTCATTTTTTTTTTCATTATGCATTACAACTTAATGGGCAAAAGGAGCAAAATTTAAAAGAAAATTGAATAATTTTAAATATATTTTTTTTAATACTGTAAAAAATTGACAAAAATGTTTTTTTACTTTAATTCTTTAACTTTAAATTTTGACATAAAGTTTAATTCTCTACAACATTTACTTATCCAATTTTGTCCTATTTTTAAAAATAAAGGTAACTCTTAGTCATTTTTCATATTTTTAGTTTTGAACCATGCGACCAGTTTTCTCAAAAGTTCGTTTAAAAATTCCAAAATTTTTTGGTCCATTTGTCCAATCCTGAGACACACTGTATTATATCGACAGTATCGTCAAAAAAAATTGTACAAAAAATCATGGTGGTGGCACAGTATACCGGGTGACACAGAATGTTGTTACCCCCAATGTTTTACGAAAAACTAATAATAATTTTATAGTATTATTATAGCATAAATTGACATTATCACAACCTCAAAATCACTTTCGGTTTAGCCGGAAGTACCATCAATTTTCTTATTTTAATTGCAAGTACCCATCTTTTTTATTCGTATTTTATATAAAATTTTCTTTTTAATGATACATCATACAAGGTGTTTTTTTAATGGAGCCCAGAGAATACTTTTAAGGAAAACCAAAATGCCAGTAAAGTATCAAATTCCTGAGGATGGTCATATTTCGGAAATTAGTAAAAATTGTATGTATCACATGTTGACTTTTTTAAAGCTCCTTGATAGGTCTTTCAAATGGTAAAATAATATAAAGGGTGTTCCATTAAAAAAATCCCCTAAATCGAAAACTTGATGATCCATTGTTTTTATGTTGGCAACACGTTAATATGCGGAAAAATACTACAACTTTACTAATTTAACCGACTTTGTATCTTTAATAATTAAGAAGTTAGCAATTGTGCCGACTTAAGTTCTCCCTTTATAGTATTTTAGGTTCAGTGTTCTGTTTGGACCAGGTCAATAAAGGTATCATTTGTGTATACTTGAATGTAGTTTTTTTAAACCCCACAATTTATCAGAGATTTTATATTTGCTAGCCTGACATGTACTCACTTGTTTTTTAGGCTACAGAGAGTTAATTAGGTTCTCCTCTTACTAACAGAAAAAACTAAATTTTCTTTCTACTATTCAAGGTTTGTGGCCCCAAGAATGGTACGAGGGAGTAAAAGAAATTGCAGTAAAATCACCCGCATTAGTGTCACCCACCTCTAGCAGATCGGAAATGAGAGAACTCCAGTACACTAGTGCTGTGCGAAATGACAGCGTCTCAATCACCGAACTGCAAGAACTTAAGAACCAAATTCTGGATTTGCTTAAGCATCCAGCTGACGTCACTGCTATTGTTAACAATAAGTTAACATTTGCTCAGTGTACATTTTTGTTAAGCGTTTACTGGGTTGAAACGTTAAGGTAAGAAATTATTTTAGGCGATTTTTTTACTTGCACAAGTTTTCACTTGTTAGCTCAATGACCCAGGTGAATAAGGTTAAGCTAATACTATATACTTTGCACCAGAGCTGTTGACTGTTTCGTCATACCTTGTTGTACTTTCTTCATACCGTCTAAACTGAATGACAAAAAAATACGTCACTGACGTAAATCGCGATAAAACTTTCGAAATTAGTCAATGTCAATAATTGTCACGATCAGGTTTAGATATTTTAGACATCTCAAATATTTTCATTAATTATATCAAAAGTTAAGTGAATAGAAAAATTATTAGTGTTTAGTGCCCATATTTTTAACTAACCAACTGAACAGACCTATTCTAATAATATACTATTATTGGGAAGTGATAGGATTATTAATATAAGTCGGTATTATTTAATATGCCTCAATTATATACAGAAGCCAAACAAGTTCTTATTTTGAAGTGAAGTATTTTTAAATGCAACAAGAACTAGGCTTTACGCGTGAATGCGATACTTAATGTAAGTTACAAATATTTTAATGTCCATGCGTTTAAAGTTTTATAAATATAATAAAGCAGTTCAATAAATAGTCTTCCGTCTAAATTAAAACGTCAACATTTTTGATTTGGTTAAGTATGGTTATATTGCACCTTTTCTCTGGTATCATTGAGTCGTTTCATAAATTGGAGTTTAACACGGTCTTGCTGTGTGACCTGAGTAAGGCCTTTGACTGTGTTGATCATGGGATCCTCGTACAGAAGCTTAAGAAATATAACTTTTGTCCTAACAGCATTGCACTTTTAAGATCATATTTATCCGACAGAGTTCAGACTGTGAGGGTTGCTGGCGGGTTATCGGGGAGAGTGGGCTTAATATTGGAGTCCTACAGGGCTCTGTGCTTGAATCTATCTTGTTTTTAGTATATATAAATGATTTACCATCTAACGAACCCCTAGCACATTGCACACTCTTCGCCGATGACACGACGGTCTCCTTCTCAGCTGATAGTCTCGAGGGTTCCATGGTGGCACAGGTGAGGGCTGAGCGTTGGTTTTGTCACAGTAGGTTACTTCTTAACGCAGCTAAGACCAAACAAGTAGTGTTTACACTAAGAGTTGCTGGGGACTTGGAACAGTAGATGAAAGAGAGCACAAAATGCCTGGGTGTATATCTGGATCCCAAACTTCAGCGGAGTGCACATATCGATTCTAGTAGTGCAAAGGTCTTTTCATCTGCGCAACTTGGCAAACTGTGTTTCAGCAGACATGCTCAGAGTGGCCTACCACTCAGTTGTTCGTTCGCACTTAACATATGCAGGTCTTGCCTGGGGGTATTCGGCCCATACCTTCCGAGTTTTTGGATTGCAAAGAAGGGCAGTGAGGGCGCTTGCTGGACTGGCGGGATGATTGTAGGCGGGCTTTTAGTTCCTTACTGATACTGACAGTCCCGTCACAGTACTGCTCGAGAATCTTTCGTACGTAAGAGGAAGTATGGAGAGGTATCAGGTTCACTCAGACATCCACAGTCATTATACTGGACATAAGCACAACCTTGTTCCTTCCTATTGGCGACTTAGAAGGGTCAAAGTGGTCCGGGATACTGGGCAATTAAATTTTACAGCAAATTGCCAGAACTTGTAAAAGTCTTCCCAGACAATAGTTTTAAAGTTAGAATTAAGGAAATTTTATTAACAAATGCATTTTATAGTTTTAATGAATACCTGTCCCATAGATTTTAACTAAGTATGGCTTTCTAAAATAGTTTTAATGTATTAGGTTAGTTTAATATTCTGTTTAGTTGAGCCTATATTTTAAAATGATTTTAATTTGTTATGTAAGTTAAGTGTCCTTCGGCTGCTTTGTTTTGCCGTCTTTAGTTAGTTAGAATATATTGACGTATGTAAACGATTTTTTCTAGTGACATAAATAAATTGAGTATTGAGTAAGAGTATATTATATGCTTTACTTGTTTCAGGCAATTTGGTTAATTTTATCTTATCTTTATCTTTTATTTAACTTATGTATTAGTTTAGTTTTTATTGTTTATAGTTAAATTATACCATGTCCAACCTGCAGACTCTAAAAACAGTTAAAACTGACATATTTTCTTTTATTAAAATCAAATAATTGTTAATTTTTGTATTAAAATGTATCATTCTGTTTAAACGATTTTAGAGTCCAACATTCAGGCGAACCAAGTCTAGTACCGATTATTTCCGATTATTTGAGCGATTCCGCTTTACAGAAAGATAAAACTGGTATGTGGAATTGCGTCGCCTCTGTCAGCGATAGAGTATTCGAAAAGTTCTTAGATGTAATGAAAAATAAACCAAAAGATGAGGCGCGTGAGGCCGACTTGGAACAACACGCGCAATTTTTGTTGGTTAATTTTAATCATACTCTTAGGGCAGATCAGGAGGGTTTCGGATAAGTTCTTGGCTAGTTTGGTGGACAAGTTTCCGCATTTGTTGTGGAGCCGAAGGTATTAAATATTTGTTTTTATTAGATAGTTACGATTTTTAGTTATAGAATTGTACAATATCTGATAATAAAAAGTGTGGAGTCGTTCAGTTTGCTTTACTATAAAGACCTATCTAGTTAACTCTAGACGACTCTACAAATCTTTTATACACAGTGTTTCAAAATAAATACGAAAAATTTAAGGAGATGATTTCTTGTTCAAAGTAAAGGGGAGTTTGCTGTATAATTACATGGTCAAAATCGGTAAGTTTATTGAGAAAAACTCAGGAGACATAAAAGTTAATAAATAAACAAGGTTATTTAATTCTTTTTTTCTAATCGTTTTAATTAGGTTAACAAGAATGATATGACCCCTTTCTACATGTTTTAAAAAAAGTTTAAAAATATGCAGTAAATATGTTTTTATAATAGTAATATTTTTAAAGAATTTCATAGCTCTTCTCCTTAACGTTTTTGCGTTATTTTCTTAAACATTCTGTATATCTGTAAAGACGACCACATCTTGTAAAATGGAAGTAGTAATTTGGGTGTTTTACCGTTAAGTTAAAGATGATGACGATCACAAAGTAACATTGGTTACTAGTCGCTTTTTCCTGTTACTAAAATCTGTTTATTTTTGATGAGAAAAACACTAGAACAAAAAATGATGCAATATATATTTGCGAAAGTTTTCAAAAAATAAATAATAGGATTTTTAAAGCCAATTTAACAACATAACTAAAATTATGTATCTTTTGAGTTGTGTCACATTTCTTCAGGACAAGCTATATGTTACGTTCAGGTATATTTGTTAAACGAAAATGAACTGAATATATCTTGGGAATAAAACCGACGATTTCTAGTTGTATTGATATTTTACAGCAACTTTTTCTCGTCTAGTGATTGAGTCGTTTATTGCAGAAACCAGTGAACTGACACTTGTGGCAAACTGGAGGTTAATAGCAAATTGTATTATGTAAACTCACAATTTTGTTTAAAAACCCGTCATCCATCACGTCTTTGTTATGTTTATGAGGAGAATCAAGTTTACTACAGAAACCAGTCAAGGCGCGATTCATAATGAGTTTTTGCTATAAATTTGATGGTACTTCTTTGGTTATCCTGTATATTTACTTCACCAAACACGTCTTGTAGTAACAAATTTGCTGAAATGATACTTAAAGTTAGTAAAACTGACAGTTTTGCTAACTGTCTAATCACCTCCACCATGTAATCTTACTGATATCATGGTGAAGGTATTAGACATAATCGTTCAAATTCGGCTTTATTTCCCCTCTTTGTTTTTTCAACCTGTTATACCGCCGCCAGACATTGGGCCAACTACGACAAACTTTGCCAAACACCATTATGTGAACGGGTAGTTCGTCTACATTCGTCTTGATTGGCTGATCTTTTCTCGAGTCCGCTTGCTTACAAATAGTTTGCCAGATATTTCGACAAATAGTTCGGTCACAAGTTTATCCAATGTGTGGCGGCAGAATTAGACAGTGTTTAGACATCTCCCGAGGCCGCTAACAGTCGCTGTAAGCTGCTGTAAGACTGACCTCATTAATTTGTCAAAAATGAAAGTTCTTACAGCTGCTGTAAGCAGCTAACAAGAAAAATATGCTTTTATTTATTTTATCTGTAGGGTTTTATGGACAATGCTTGATATTCTTCAAGTGCTCTCCTATTCATTGGAAATAGATCCAAATCAAGAAACCCCAACGCTAAGAATTCCACAAACACCGTACTCAATACAACTGATGGACACGTTGGAAGCCAGAGAATCGATAATTAAAGATTTTGCAGCTAATTCCGAACGAATTATTAAAGAAGCCATGAGATGGGCTCCTCAGTGGACTAGGTCTCATATTCAAGAATACATCACTTTAATACCCTCTTCAGGTATGTATATACTCATTTGATCTTTGTGATCAAAAGTAGCAGTTAACATAAACCATTAGCTTTTCAATAAAGAATAAAAACAGCAACTATAAAATACACATATTTTGCTTTTTTAACGTTATATTGTAAGCTCTTTTTAGCAAACAATCCGAGGTAGACCTAACAAAACTAGTTTACTCATTTATATTTCGATTAATGTAATTTTAAACAGGTAATATGGCTCATTACCCACGGCCAACCCACGCTAATTACCCACATCAAATACCCACGTCCGTCAGAAGTTGCCTTAAATGTGCATAAACACGAAGAAACATGACTGTTCAACCAAGGTCACAATTTTTTAGTTTTAGTCACAAGAATATATATGAATATAAAAATATCTAACATATATGTAAACTCAACTAATAATAAAATCAAATACATTCGATAAAACATTCGCAGTAGGCTTTCATATCGCGTATGCCATGACTGACAATAATCTATCACAAATTGTGAACATTAAATATATTATATGTAATAATATAAGTTTACAAGAAAGTTGTTTTAAAGTGTTTGTCGTAGAAAAAGTATAGTATGCAACTTGCACAAAAACTCATTTCCCTCTCGTATGACTTACAGCACTCGCCTGCGGCTCGTGTGGCATAGGTCATATTCGTCGGAAATGAGTATTATGGTTATTTTTATTATTGGTACTACTTTAGAAATTACTATTAAAAAGTAAATTATTAGAGAAATTAGATGCTATAGGATCAAAAAGTTTGTTAATGTGTTTAATTCTAGGTATGTGGCATCATACAGGTTTATCTATGGCACTAGAATCTATACTTCAGTTTGGTCCTCTAAATCTATACAGTGCTCCTCTTAGTATAAGTACTTTGGAAAAACGACCAAAATGTGTGAAAAACGACTCCAGTAAAATAATTTCAACATCTGCAATGAGATCCAAATATATTGGTGAGGTAAGTAAACTTATTTAAATCTACGTGGGTTCTTAAGCTGTGACAAACATCACTATTGTTAATGATCAAAAGACAGATTCTTTTTTCCTTAATTGGGATAGTTAAATATATTGTTTTTTTTATAAGAGTTCAGGTTACCAAAAATTACGTTTTAAAATTGCTACTAATTGTTTATTTTTTTTTTATAAACATCTATAGTTCATGCCCCAAACATGGGTAGTAGCAATGGTAGACTATGAAGTTTGACTCATAGTGGCTTTGGCAGGTACCAGGCACCAGAGGTTAATGAATTTAAACTTAACTTTCGTCATTGTGTAAAAGATGAATTTTCTATATGCTACTTGGGTACCTATTAAAAGATATTTTCTCAGTCGCCAGCCACTTTTAAGAGTTCCAACCCTTTGTCAGCTGATTGATCATGTTACAACATTGTGTCTCTTAATTTGAATTCGCAATTCGATTTTTTTATTTTTTATTTTTGGTTATTATTTTATATTGTTCAAGGACACGTTTTAGAATTAATTAAAATGTCTATAATTTAATTTATTCTGCAGGTTATTGGTATGCTTACAATATATGGTGAAGATAGGAAAGATGAATTGTTAAACACAATTTTGAGCCGTGTTTGGACTGCATGTAGAGAACAATCGGATTCATTACACAGAGATGCTGTATGGCAAGCTACAGCTCTGTTAATTCATACATCCAATTTCAATAGAAATCTCTTACATTGCATTGCATGGTCTCAGGTATGTAAACATGATTTTAAATGGATACCTATTTAAACTGTATAAACCAAGTATACACTAAACACTAAATACCATAAACTAGGCTCATTATTTAAATAAAACTTAAATGTAACATAAAAAAACAATTTTAATCTTACCCTCTTACCTTTTTTGTCATTAGGTAGAGCTATTTAGTGTTGAGGCAATGAGATCGGCGGTAGAATGTTGGCAATGGCTTATAACCTCAAAACCAGATCACGAAATGAGATTTTTGCAAGAAATGGTTGCAGCTTGGAAGTGTACCATACATAAAAGCTCGGTTTGTTTTCAGTTACCCCACTGCAAACAAGTCCTTTGGCTGTACATGAAGGTAATTCTTTAATAGCCCAACTTCAAGAGATGATTTTCCAATGACAGCAACTTTCTATAAACATAAAGTGCTTTTATCATATTTATGCATGCTCAAGTCTATACCCTGAGCAAGTACTCCAAATAATATTTTTTGTTAAAATTTTTAGGTTGTCATTTGGAGCCTGATAACCCCTTTGTTAAACCTCATGGTATTTGGGTACAATTTATTTGTGAACTGGTGGAAACCATAAAGTATAGCAGTTATGAAAAAGTGGAAATGCTTGCTAGCCTCATACATCATTCTTTGCCAATGTTAGTTGGTACCGACCAACCTGGTATTACAAGGCATATTTCAGCTGTTGGTGTAAGATTTAAGTAAGTAGGTTCTTATGACAATAAACGATAAATCATAAGCTTTATTGCTTCAAATCTAATGGTTCACCGCAGGGTTTTAGTTTAGATGTAAGAAACAATATTTAGATTCTGTAATTTTTATATTTTTTCTTTAACTTAACTTAAGTCTGTTTTTCTACCATTTACTATTTCTATAACATGTTCTTTTCTTGTCAAATAAAAACAATTCTTCTGTATTTAACTTCATCATCATTTTTCACTATACTTTAGGCACTTTATGTCAAGAAAAATACCCAGTAAGTAACTATGGTTACTGACTTTTTTAGGCCAATAAAATAATGTTTTTATTGTGATAACTAAGGTTACTTATTCTTTACAATGTTGTTCAGGAGATTTTCTCAGTTTATAGTGCCCAAAGTATAGGAACATTTAAAATCCATAAATATTTACTACTTATCCTTCTGATCTGATCTAAATTTTATTATCTACTTATAACTATTGTCATTCTGTTTTTTATCATTTCTGGTTTCTTAACATTTTATCACCAATCATTTCACCAGTATAACACTCTAAGAATATGTTTATTTTTAATTTAAAAAACACTTCCTAAAAAACCTATCGCGCTTCCTTAGAAAGATATTACCTTCAAAGTTAGAATGTAAAAAAATATTTCATTAATACTGTTACCATAGAGGACTACAAAGTTCTTCCCGGGGTGGCGGTTAGAGGTGCCGTACGGACGTTTTTACCTCAAGGGATCAAGGAAAGATTCACGCTAAATTGACGGCATCTTTCTTCTGGATCTAAGCGCTGTGAGCGAAGATTCCTATAAGCTGATGGTATCCTGTTTGGTGGTGAACACGAGGTATTTCTCAAATGGCGGGAAATAAATGGGCGTGCCATGGGAACTGTCAGTAGTGAAAGTGAAGGTTATACGTAACACCAGTAGCAGGTCTTGGTTTGACAGCCGACAATTTATGCATTGCATCGATCGTAGAATTATTTTCGTTTTCTTTTTAGAATTTCTGGGAGCTACGAGCTCGATTATCCAGATTTTCCGCCGATGAAGCCCTGGAAAGCATAGTCCGGGAGGGGAGAGTGGTGGCTTGGACCTAAAGGGACCAAAACCAAGAAAAAAATAGAATAGAATAGAACTATTACCATAGTACCAATGATATTTGGGCAACTAAATAACCTACTGCTTCTTTTTATAGGTATAAACGGGTGTTTAGTAAGTCGGAACTATACAGGGTGAAACGATTTTTTTCATTTAATGTATTTTAACATAGATGACAAATTTGACATTCAGCATTGAAGGTTTAATTCCTTTATTGTTTTTTTACGAAAACGGAATACTTTATTTAAACCGATATCTTGGACCGTTTTTTATAAAATCGCATTCTATTTAAGTACAGAAAAACAACATTTTCTATGTAACAAAAAATCCAATTTTTTGAGAAAATTATTAAAATATGGCAAAATTATGAAAAAACGTCTTTATCTGTAATATAAAGTTCAAGATGTTTACAAACAATCATTTGTAATAATTTTATCACATTTTACCAATTTTCTCAAAAAAAAATGAAATTTTGTATTACATACGAAATGCTGGTACGTCTGGATTTAAAAGGGGATTTTATGAAAAACGGTCCAAGATATCAATTCAAATAAGCTATACCTTTTTTGTACAAAAACGATGAATGAATTAAACGGGCAAAGCAAGAGGTCAGGTTTGTCCCCTGTGTCAAAAATACATACAAAAAATGAAAAAAGTCGTCCTACCCTGTATAATACCGACTTACTGAAAAGCCGTTTACCTATGAAAATAAGTATTGGTATAAGGTTATTTAGTTGTCCAAATATCATTGGTATTATGGCAACAGTTTCAAAGTTATAATTAAAATAATTTTTTTTTAATTCCAACTTTAAAGGTACACTTCCTTAGGGAGAAAGTGCGATAGAACTTTTTTATATGAAGTACTAACATTATTTTAGCTCACTCTATCACCCCTATCATTTATAACCTGACCTTTCTGGACACAACATGCAACTTTGTTATTTTAAATAAAACTCTATATTTTTACATTCACTATTTCTCCTGAAAAAATGTAACATAAGGTATTTTTATTCGATGGTAATTGGTTGGGTGCATGATTTAGGTAAGGTTATTTTAAAAAAGTAAGTGATTTATTGATTTTAAAGAATTTTTTTTAATGCTAATAAAACTTAATGCCACTTTATATTTAATTTTTAACCATTCTTTTCATTTCACAAAATTTAGTAAACCACTGTTACATTATGACTACTTTCTTTTGTTTTTATATTTATTTCAGAATGGTTTTTTTGCCTACGTCCTTAAAACTTAAAGTTACTTAAAGTGGAATGTTCAATTATATTAAACTTACCTATGCATGATATTTTTTAGGTTATTGCATTGTGGTCTTTCTTTATTACAAGGGGACATATTACCAAAAGTCTAGCCAAAAATGTTTTACGAGAAAGAATATACTGTTCTTGCCTTGACTATTTCTGCAAACCTGTAAGATGTCCAACTCAGCAATCGAATGATTTGAGAGAAGATATTACAACCTTAGTTAGGTTTTGGCAAACATTACATTCCGATAAGAAATACTTAAAAGTTAGCGATGTTGGAGGTAAATAAAAACTATGCATCGAATTTATTATAAGATAACCTTATCCAGATGTATTATTGATTTAGAAAGTATCTCGATGAAGATACCCAATTGAATCAAATTAGGTATAAAAGCCTTTTTCAGACACGGCTACTAATTTAGTCGAGTTGCGAGTAATTAAGTATTTTCGTGCGTGCGGACAGTAAAAATTATTAAAGTAGTTTAGTGTAGGAGCTGCCCACAAGCACGAAAATACTTAATTACTCTCTACTCGACTTAATTACCAGCCGTGTCTGAACAGCCCTTAAGGTTGATTAAACAAAGTACTCGCTGATAAAGATTTTACAGTGAAAACTTAAAGTTCGCCCCCTCCCCTCCCTTTTTAAATAATGAACCGTTTGGTATAATCTATGAAATTTGGAAAGATAGTATATTGAAAAAAATTAAATGGAAAACGGGGTCTTGTGGCACATTATTTTAAAGCTCCAGACGATTCATCTATACCCTTAAATATAATGTCATTACCTTCACATAATAGTCTAAGATCCGGCTATATAAATGGACCCGTCATTCTTTTTTTCTGATGAAATATGTATATTTTTTTAACAATAAAAGATATTAATAAATAAATTCCCGAGATGTTGGCAAACCATATCCTGAGCTAATATAATGTAATTAAATATTTTATTAAAAAAGAAATTGACATAAATACCATTACAATTTTTATTTTTTATATGTATAAATAAAAAAGTTTATAGTATGAAGATAACGCCACAACAGGGTTGGCTACCTTTTCTTAGGCATAATACTTGCCAACCAGGTGTAAACAGCTAACTTAAGGGTATGTATTTACCGTCATTTATTTTTCAAAAAACATGTAAATGTAATTTTTTTATTACGAATCCAATGGTATGGGGTTGACTTTTACAATTCTTGGCTAAGTTAGGGTTGGCGCGATTTTAAATTTCAAGGCTCTATAAGGGGTTTAAGGTAAATATTTTTAAGAAAAAAATGGTACGCCACTGCATTTTTCTAAAATAAAAATTCTTTCTTAAAACCCCGTTTAGTGTACGGTTTTCGCGTAATAAACAGAAACCATTTTTGCATGGTCAGTTTGCATTTATATACAGGGTGATTCAGCGCAACAGTAGAAAACATTTGAGTATAGAAACCCATGTTCGGAAAAGTGTCACTACGGCTCTACAGCCATAACGGCCGTATTCACCAAGCTCCAACTAATTTATCAGACTGATAGCCTGCTTTTTAGCATTGGCATTGGCAGGTTATCAGTCTGATAAATATTGATTGGAGCTTGGTGAATATAACCGTAAGCACGCGTTAAAATTTTGAAAGATGAATTGCCTAAATAAGATTTAATGCATTTAATTTTTGCCTTTTGTACATAATATCATCACAACAATTGATCAAAGTGTCAATGTCAATATTTAAAAAAATTTATTATTTAATTTTTTATTTTATTATTATTTATTTTTTATTTAATAACTTTTTTTTTATTTATTAATTTTGTTGTGATCATATCATGTAAAAAGGCAAAAATTAAATGCATTCTACTAAGGCAATTCATCGTCTTTCTTAATTTTAACGCGTCTTAGGGCCGTAGTGCCCTAGTGACACTTTTCTGGACATGGGTCCCTATTCCCTATACTCTAATGTTTTCTACTCTTGCCCTGAATAACCCCTAAAAGTTTGATCCCATAGTTCTGAAACACCCTATATAATCTTTAATTAGATTGGAATTTGACCATGCAGATGCAAATTTATTTTTGTTAATTTGAACATTATTTAAAATATTATTTTTTAGATTTAGGTCCAACTACACCCATCTCAAATATTCAAAATAATGAACTGGCAAAACCTAGTGATTTCGCACGACCTACTTCTGGTTGGATTAATACAGTTCCATTATCTACAAGCACTGCGACGTTAAGTAAAAGATCAACAAAATCTGCTCGAAAGGTGCCTGTTGCAGATAACTTTGTCAAATGCTACTTGAAGAAAAAGAAACCTGATTTTGGAATTGTTGGCTGTAGAGATTGAGTTTCTAGTTGTCTGGCACAATCCAACTTCCAGGTAAGGTTAATGTTTTTTCCATTGTTTTTTGTTAACTATTACCAGTTGTTACCGATAGTTTGACGTCCTCCGAACTATTTATACGGGAATTTTTGCGCTGGAGCAAAAACATATTGGTATTTTCCACAAAGCTATCAATTCTTACACACGATGCTACCAATTGAGTTTCAATATGTTGAATACTAGTAGGGAGCGATTAGACAAACAACGCCTGCACCCATATACCGCCGACTACACAAATGTAGTAAAAATAAATTGTTATTGGTTATATTCTCCTCTGCTTATGGACATACGTATTGAGGTTAAAGATCTATAAAGTTTTATGTTGTAAGTGGTAATAAATTTGAAATACAATGTTGCAGAGCTAAATTTAAAAAAAAAAAAGATTTGGAAAAAAACTAAGAATAATATTCTACGGGCTACATTTGATGAAAGGATAAACAAATTAATACCTTATTTTGGACCGTTTCCTTTCCACGTATTGGCAAAAATGCCAATTGAAATTTCGAACTGTCACGACGTGTACCGCAACAAATAATCAGAAATGCGAACTTAAGGTTCACATCCCTTTTATTTTAGTTTGAGTTAGGATATTCTTTGATTTATTGGTTAAAAAAACTGAAAGGTTAAGATAAGATATAGAATTTTTTATAATGGTTAATTTTTTTTAAGGTAGGGATTCACAATGACAGTTTTTTATAATTTTTTGGTGTCTTGAATCAAAAATGTCACTGTGGATATACTGTTATTAAAATATTGATTAAATTTCATGACATCTTTATTTCATTGTTAACGGCTACCTTAATAATTATGAAATTAGTGTTCTGTAGGGTGTACCAATAAGAGCGTCAGAACTTTAAAATGTTACTGTAGCAACATTGCTTAGAATTGTGTCACTAAACTGTCATATTTGTATTCAGTAATGTTTTACAAGTTATTATGGAGAGTTAGACGATTCTACAACGTGTAGAAATTTTTAAAATTTATCATCAGAATGCGGGTTTCGAGAAATGGTAATGTAAACTGGCCGCCAGGGTCATGCGATCTCTCACCCTTGGATTATTTTCTGTGAGTCTACCTTAAAACTGAGATCAACGAGAATAAGCCACGAATGATTCGTGACCTCTAGCAAAACATTTCATACATCATTACAACTTTACCAGTTGTTATGATTAAAAAAGTAATCAGTAATTGGGCCACAAGAATCCATCCAACTGAACAAAGTAGAGGAGGATATTTAAACAATAATATTTTCAAAACTTAATTTAATAAAAAAAAAATCAATAAAATAAAAATACTTACATTTTACTTAGAGTTATTATTTTGTGACATTTTAGAGTTCTGACGCTCATATTGGTAAACCCTTTACTTTCGGAATCTTTCAGAAATGGTATTCCATACAGGCTAGACCGTCTCTTATCCACGCCTGTGAACCATTTGACTTAGCTGATACTGTATAGATTCCAAGATAATTTGGGATATTTAAAATGATATTAAATTTATCCCGTTTCCAAAAACGCAAGCATAAATTTAATAACACTTTGTATTGCTCTTGCGAATTTGTTCATAAATTCGCATTATATTTTAATCATTATTTGTTAGCTAAAAATTGAATAAAACAGTAAAAAATAAAATTATACTACATACTACTTACTTTTTAGGCCCGATCTAATTATTCCCGGAGAAGAAAACATAGCTTCATGGCGGGCAAAAACAATAACAGATAAACAGTGGCACGACTACACTCGTCTAGCGTGGGATATTTCTCCCGTTTTAGCGGTTTATCTGCCAACTAGATTCAAAACCAATGAGGCAATAATCAGTGAAATCAAAACTCAGGTCCAAATGAATCCAACTTGTGTTACTCATGTTCCCGAAGCATTGCAATATTTGGCTACAACAGAGGCCATTTTGGCTGATAGTCCCAAGTTGGTGCATATGTTGACTTGGGCTAGAGTGTCACCAATACAGGTAACTTTTAAATAAGAAGCTGTCTATCTTGTTATAGGATTTAACTACTTTTATTTATACGTATTTGGACAATAATTTGTACCCTTTTTAATAATTTATGGAGACTTATGTCCAGTTTTACAATTGCAAGTTCAGTTGAACCTGCCCATTTAAAATATATTGCTGTCAAGTAAATGCCAAAAGTGCCAGCAATATATTTTAAAGGGGCAGGTTCAACCAGCAGTTGAGTTTAACTGATCCTAAACTGAACACGCAATTGTAAAACTGGGCATTAACTGTTTATTGACGTTTATAGCTGAGTTATTATGAATTTTTTATTGTAATTTAACTTTAGTTGCCCAATTAAATTATGGTGTATAGAAGGTTTAAGTTATTTGGATAATAATTAATAACTCTGTTAAACCAGAAGTTTATTCTCGACAAGAATCTGGAGTTTTTTAACGAAAAAATTGCACCCTAAAAAACATTTTTCTAGGGTCGTTTTATACGTCAAGATCAAATATACTGGGTGTCTTTAAAAGGTGCGGAAAATGATACCACATATTTCTGAAGCTTAAATATGACAATCTAACCCAACTTACCTTAGTCCAAAAGTGAATAATTTTGAAGATACAAATTGTTAAATATTTTTTCTGGTTTAAGTTGTTTGTTTAAATTTTTTTTTAATAATAGATCGTAACAATATTTGGCTAAAGGGGGTTTTGGGAGGTGAGAAATTATAATCTGCTCTCAATTTTATTGTAAAATCCAGAGGACGTCACCTGCGGCGTCTTGCACCAATTAAAATTAAACAAACTTTTGAGCCACTCTGTATGTAACTTGACCATAAAAATTTTTATTCTTCAAACAATTTTACGTAAAAAGGATACTTGCTAAAAATTGATTTAAGCAGCCGTTTTCAAGATATCTGGATTTAAAAGAATTACTTCCAATATGGCTAGGTCTAAGCTAAACAGGGTGTTACATAATTAGATGCTAATATTTTAGAGTGTGTATCCTTAGATGATTTTAAAAAGAAAAGTTTAAATAAACCTATATTTTACATGGCTTTGTGATATAGAGTCGACAAAAAGCATATTTTTAAAAAATTTACCACCCTGTATCTCAAAAGTTAAGCCCTTCAAGACACAGGTTTCTTTTAACTTTGTTTTTAAAATTACCTAAGGCTTAATAATCTAAAAAAAACATCTAATTATGAAACACCATTTATAGTTTAGACCTGGCCATACAGAAACTGAATTTTTTAAATTGATATATTTTAAAAACGGCTGCATAAATCAACTTTTTTAAGGTGTGTGCTTTTTTATGTAGAATGTGCTAAAGAATACCATTATTATCCAAAAGTTATATACAGAGTGTCCCAAAAAAGATATTTATAGTTTTTAATTTGTGCATGATACTGTAGGTGACGCCTTTTAGAATTTACGATACAATTGGTAGCATTCTAATTTCTCACCCCCAAAACCTTCTTTAGCCGAATATTATTACCAATACACCTATTATTAACAAACTTGTTAACAAAAACTAAAAACAGAATACATTTTTGACACCTTGTACTTCCGAAATCATTCACTTTTGGACTAAGATAATTTGGGTTAGATCATCATATTTTAGCATTAGGAATTTGTGGTAGTATCTTTTGCGCAGCTTTTAGAGACACCCTGTTTATTCAGGTTAGTGCGCCCCACGCAACCTTAGACATGCCTTACCTTAGCCTGCTGGGTGGGGACGTGGACGTGGATAAAGACAAAGGTGCACAATAAGCCGAGCGGCTTTAGTGCGTCGGTTATCCCTGCCCTTCTATTCTAAGGTCCAAAGGATACAATCTCCATCTATCTTAATTAATACAAAAATAAGGTAACTGTCCCAATAGTTATAGTTTTTAGCGCTGATTTTTTTTAAAATGTGGTGATATTGAAGATTGTAAACTTTAGAACTAGACCCCTCATATGTCACCAAGAAGCAATTTTGGTATGGGATACGGTGGGAGAAAATAATGTAGTTTTTCCCAATGGTTTACATTTTTATAATCAAGTTTAATTTGAAATACTAAAACATTTATGTTAGCACAACGTGTAAATACAAGCGGAAGTTTTAAACCTAAAAGTGTTTTTTGATAACCAGTTAAACATTAATTGCATTGGCAACTTTTTATTCATCAAAAGGGCAAACATTTAATTTTGGCTTATTATATCTTTTCTAATTTATACAATTAAATAAGATTTCGCAAATTTCATTTTAGGCGCTTGCATACTTTAGTAGACAGTTTCCTTCTCACCCCATATCAGCCCAGTACGCAGTTAGAGTGTTGAGCTCATATCAAGCTGATGCAGTTCTGTTTTATATTCCACAACTTGTACAAAGTTTGAGGCATGATAAGGTAATATCCTTTTTGGTCTCATATACAGCGTGTCTACTTAAGTTCGCGCCATATGGAAACCTTTTTTTTATTAATTTTATTAAAAAGGGTAATTCTTATTAAAAAAATTAAACCTTACTTGGTTCATAATATCAAACATTTTTATAAAGAAAAGATGTTAAGGATTAAAAATAAAATTCAAATATGCATACCTATTTATTTTTTAAAAAACGAACTTAAAAAAATATGTAATTTAATATGTAAAGAAAGCTTAAAAACTGCCAAAACAGCGAAAAGTTACAGAAACGCTTGTTATCGCAACAAAAAAGTTTTTCTTCAAAATAAACAAGTTTGCAAATTTAAATGTTAGTTTAAATCCTAAACATATTTGCTTTATAAAATTTTCGATATTATGAAACAAAAAGTACTTTCTTCTTGAGCAAAATTCATATTTTTGACAAACCTCGTATACCACTAAAAATATTAATATCTGATAATTGCATTTTAGGTTTAAGATCATGCAGAACTTTTTATAAAGAATAACTTTTTTCGTAAAATTATTAAAAAAAGTTTTCCATAAGGTGCAAACGCTGTATATATTCAGATTATTTTTTCATAAATTTATTTTCTTAGATGGGTTATGTTACGGAATTTATAAAATGGATTGCTAAAAAATCTCAAATTGTGGCGCATCAACTTATTTGGAATATGAAGACCAACATGTATACCGACGAAGATATGCAGATAAAAGACGGTAATGTACAAAAATAATAAATAATATAAGTAATAGTATTTTTTTTGTTTCTTTTTTTTTGTTATTTATAAGACGCAAAAAAAAATTCCATCTCATACAAGTTCTAATCAAGGTTGTATTATGTTGACAGTAAACCTTCAATAAGAGACCCCTCGGACCTAATAACAGTTTGAAGTTGTAATATTATATTACCATAATAATTTATACAGTGTATGAAACTTTTAAAAAGAAGTTTATTTTCCAAAAAATCGTTTCTATAAAGGTGTCTAAATAGAGCGGATTTTAACGAATACTAAAAATAAATAAAAATTTGCAGGCTTGCGAGTCTTGCTACTTATGGCTGCTGCATTTTGTCTCTACTTTCCGTAAGTTAAAGCCGCACGGCAGCGGAACGTATACGTCGAAAAAGTGTATACATTTTGTTCGACATGCGATCTGACGTCTACAGTTAGCAAACGTATGCGTGTAGTTACACCTCCCATTACAGTGTGCAACGAATTTTCCTTGAAGTACCGACAATCAAGGATCATTTCAGGTATGTATTCACTTAGCGAAAGTATACGACGAACAGCAACAAACGTATGCGTTCGGATAGTGTAGACGTAAATTTCATGGACGAACGCAAGCGGAATGGTTCGCTCGTTTGTCTGTACTACAAAGAAAATTCGCTATACACTGTTTTGGGACGTGTATGTATAAAAATACAAGCGGTAAAAGAAAGAAGACAGTAAATAACTGTCGGAACGGAGGAGAACGATACTTCACGCGTACGTTTGCCAAATATGGCATCGCATGCCAAACAAAACGTACGCACATTTTTGGCGTATACGGTCATGACTGTATACAGGGTGTCCGGGAAAGTGTGGGAAATCTCTCGCACACGTATGGAACAGATGAAAATAACACGACAAGTTCCTATAAAATTTTTCCGTTTAAGCCCCCCTGCGGAGATATGATCCCCTAAAGGGGGCAGCTAGAAATCGATTTTTCGTGAATAACTTTTAAAGCGCTTTGTATAATTTGATAATATTTTAGTACGATGCATACTAGTAAAGACCTCTTAAAATAGTGCCCTTGAAACTTATGTCGCTTCTTTAGTTTACCAGGGACGGACTAGTTTTCGCACATTATTGATAATGTTTTTACGCCCTGTATGGTGAAGACTCAAAAAATATGTTTTTGGGTAGTTTAAACCTTTTGCTAAAAAAAGGTACTCTTGTTTGACATCGATAAAATGAGCCGTTTTCGAGTAAAAAATTATTTTAACAATAAGAGTTTATTTTTGTTCAATAATACAATATTTTATTTTCGATGTAATTTGTAATTTTTGATTCAGTATTGAAGTCCTCTCGTAGCAGGTCAGGAATTTGTTGCAAATGTGTGTTATTTTCATCTGTTCCATACGTGTGCGAGAGATTTCCCACATTTTCCCGGACACCCTGTACATTCACTAAGTGAATACACACCTTTCCGCAACCAAATACTTGCGTTTGTCCATGAAATTATTTAAGTCTGCACTAACTGAACGCGCGCTTGTGGCGGCTTCGGTTGTATCGACGAGCGTCGATCTCCGGAGTTAAGCAGTGGAATGCGCGCCCATAATTTGGATGGGTGTCCGGCGACAGCGGTGTTTTGGGCAACGGCACACGGTGTTTCTGCTCGGGGATGCGGACCGAGCAACAACCATCCAAGTTATGGAATGAATGGTGTGTGAATGAGAAGGAGTAGGGGTCAAGGTACAATAAGCCTTCAGGCTGCAGTGCACCACCTAGGGGGCGGTCGTCGGACCTGGGTGGGATGACCCCGAAAGGGTGAAAAAAAAAAAAAAAAAAGCTGAACGAATACTTTTTTGTTGTTCGGCCGTAAACGTTCGCTAAGTGAATACGCGGCTTAATAAAGTTAATAATATGTCCACTAATTTATTTTTTTAATTACCATGTGCCAGCTTTATTGAACAAAACAATCAAAACTTAAATATTACCTTAAAGCTATTACGCCCTATTAACGAATTATTTACCATTAGTTAAATCGAGAAACCCCGTAACAATAGTAAACAGATATTCATGTTTTTGTATCTCGGTGGTTAAAAATATCAGGTTTCAAGTATTTTTTTAATATCGGCTTTATTTGGCAACATTTACTTATACAATTTGGTGATAAATTTTCTCCTCTTTATGGATACTGCAAGCTGTCTAATTTAAAAACTGAGCTTTGAGAAAACTCTGTATAATTTTATTCGTTCTTGGGTGAAGAAAATGAGAAACACCTATTTATGTAATTGCTGACAATACTTTTTTCCATTTTAGCCGTACTATTTGAAGTATTGGAATCACTTGTAACCAGTATTGTTGGCGAGCTCTCGGGACCTGCAAAGATGTTTTATGAGAGAGAATTTGACTTTTTGAAAAAATTACTAGTATCTCTGGTGAAATTCGACCTTTTCCCAAGGGCCCTGAAAGAAGAAGAGCTTGTTTGGAAGCTTTAAGTAAAATTAAGGTAAGTATTAAAAAAACTAAAAGTATTTTGATAAAACTAAAAAAAAAACGTCTTATTAATAATTGTATTTTCTGAAGTAAACATTTACACTTCAAACAAAAATCTACTATCGTAGTTTCTCATATATAATATTTTTATGAAATCATTGTATATTTAAATATTTTTCAAGCAAAATCTTGCTTAAAATATATTGAATAGTTTAATCGATTAAATTTATAAGTTTTGTGATGTAATATATGATTATTTTTTAGGTACAATCTGGTTGCTACTTACCAAGTAACCCTGAAGCTATGGTAATAGATATAGACTACAAAAGTGGTATACCTATGCAAAGTGCAGCAAAAGCACCTTATCTTGCTAGATTTAAAGTCGTAAGATGCGGTATAAATGAGTTAGAGAATATAGCCATGGCAGTCTCTGTAAACGAGGTAAAGATATTTAATATAACTTATTTTTTACTTCTGTATTACCAAAACAAATATTTACATTTATATGGTAGGATTTATTGTGGCCAGGTATGTTTTCTTGGCCAAATACGTCACCTGGTGTATGTTACTCAAGTGGACACTTATAGCAAAATCATAAAAAAAACATGTAAATTTTATTTAGAACCAAATAAAATAAAAATTTGACAGCTAATAGTATACAAGTCGTCAAATTTGCAGTTGTTTGTTTTGATATCTAAAAACACTTGACCCCTTGGGTTTGATTCTTGAAATTATTACATATAGTCTTTTTTCTTTTATTTTATTTTAAGGTTGGTTTATTTTTTCTTAATATTAATTCACCCAATTAAATGTATGCTATTTTATACTGGGTGTTGACATTATGTATACAATCTAGAATATATTATTATTATTATTAGAATAAATCATGTAGATTGCTAATTTTTTGTTGATAATTTGCCATTAGGTTTAATACAGCATTTTAATTAATAAGTAATTACGGTGAAATACCGTATTTGGTAAAAATTCATAAAAATAGGTTTTTTATAAGTTAACGCATAAGAATGTCAGGTTATCCTGAATTTAAATAGGTGTTTATTTTTCAACCAATATTTAAAAATTAATAATGGTACAGATTCATATATTATATTTTTAAAATGTCATAAATACAGATTAGCCATTATTAGTTAGTTTAAGTTTAAAAATAGTTTAAAAAGCTAATTTATTTTATATTAAACTGACTTAACCTAAATTCAAGGAGATTGGGGGAAGTATTATTTGGGATTCCTGAATTCTAGTTTTGTAATAATAATATTTAATATTATACATTTTTTAAATTAAATTTTATTTTAGACACACGAAGTTTCTCTGGGACCTGAAATGTGGCAAGCAGCTATTTTTAAAGTGGGTGACGATGTCCGGCAAGATATGTTGGCTCTACAAGTGATTGGAATATTTAAAAGTGTATTCCAGACTGTTGGCCTAGATTTGTATCTATTTCCTTATAGAGTTGTAGCAACCGCTCCTGGGGTAAGAATTTCTAAATAACTTTTTTCCTCATATGATTTTAAATGAAAGTTAGGCCTTTAGACAAATCGCACTTTTGTATGATTGACATGAAAATCGTATAAATTAGTGGCTTAGTGTTGTCGCCCGGATGACAAACACTTACTTTTATGTAGAAGACACTTTTAGGTTAAAATTTTATTTTATTTTAATCTTAATTAAATGTTTTACAAAAAGCTGAGACTAAATTATAAGATATAACGACAAAATTGAGATATAGAAAATTATCATATTTTTGTAATTTGTATTAGCTTAAAGGTAGTAATATCTTTTATTATTATTATTATTATTATTACTATTGATAAACACCTCTTTGTTTCATCTTTAGTGTGGTGTAATAGAATGTGTTCCGAATGCTAAATCAAGAGATCAGTTGGGCAGACAAACTGATATTGGTATGTATGAATATTTTCTCAAAAATATGGAGATGAAAGTACAAAAGAATTTCAAAATGCCAGAAGAAACTTTATAATCTCCATGGCTGCATACAGTGTGGTTGGATTTTTGTTACAAATTAAGGATAGACATAATGGTAATATTATGTTAGATACAGAAGGGCATATTATCCATATTGGTAAGTACATAAAAAAAATTATATAGTAGTTATTATTTTATGCACATATTAATTTTTAAATTCAGTAGTGCAATTCACTACACAAAAAATATTTTTTGTCTAAACAGTATCTTGTTTATTAATTTTTAGATTTTGGATTCATGTTTGAATCATCGCCTGGTGGAAATTTAGGATTTGAACCGGATATTAAACTTACTGATGAGATGGTCATGATAATGGGTGGAAAAATGGAAGCAGCTCCATTTAAATGGTTTTCGGATTTGTGCGTGCAAGCCTATCTTGCAGTAAGGTAAAGTCTTCGTGTTTGTTTACTATAGTCAAGAAATAAAATATCTAACTTTTTATATTCTTAAGTTTTAATTTAAAAACTAAAATAAACGAAGTTTTTCAATACGCTCTATGTCAGCATCCAAAAATGACCGTTATTTTGAACTAATTTAGTATGAGATTTATGGATTATAAAAAACGTATTTATTTTAACAATGTAACGAAAGGTAATTTTTATTTTTATAAAATAAATCTATAAAATAAAAAGCCCGCCATAAATCCTAAGACACCAATCAGAGGTAAGAGAGATAAAGTGTGTTCAATATTACGAATTCAAAATTGTTATTTGAAATACCTTTAGATCATTCACCTAAAGGGGTAGCGATGGCGCTTAACATGCTAACAGCTTTTGTAAAGGAGAAACATACCCCTGTTTATTGTTGACGTCACGTCTGTATAAACGGTGCCGCCATGATAAAATGTATGTTTTAGCAGGTATAAAACTTTAAATTAAAATGGTATTTTTTACCGAACCCTTTTTGCATAGATATTTTTTTTTTTTGGGGGGAATTGCGTATTCTTCTGAATATCATAGAACATTTTTTTTAAACTATCATCATGCCTATTAAAAAATATTATTGTTAATCTATACTTTTCCAACAGTTATTCTCTTTTGTGTAGCAATGACTTGAAAGTAGAGAACTATTTGTTTTTCCTAAAAATATTTATTTTCCAAATATGAAAATTGATATACCTGTTTGAGTGATAATTCTGTAGGATAAAAATTCACAATAACCTTTTATTTCTTCATTAAATTATTAACTTTTTTTTGTTCATCAGTTTATAATTAAGTTTAATTACATTTATTTTTGAGGATTAAAAATTGTTTTTTATTATGTTTTTAGACCTTATAATGAGGCTATAATATCACTAGTGTCGTTAATGCTGGATACTGGATTACCATGCTTCAGAGGACAAACAATAAAATTATTAAGAGGACGATTCAATCCAGGAGCAAATGACAAAGAAGCTGCAAATTACATGTTGCAGATCATTAGGAATAGCTTCCTTAACTTTAGAACTCGTACTTACGATATGATACAATATTATCAAAACCAAATCCCTTATTAAAATATTTTATAGATTTTTTTTCTTAAAGCAAGATATGCCATGGCTTAAATGGGATCATTAAATTAACTGTTAGGACAATTTAGTTTCTGTAGTAAAATGATAATTATAAATTATAATAAACTATTTAGATCCATTTAATTATCAAACAATCTAACTAATACATATATATGTTAATATATGTAAAAATATGAATTTTGCCTTGCATGATCTTGCTAAAAATAAATTTTATTCCAAATAAGTCCAATTAAAATACTTTAATATAAATGTATTACATTCCATACTACATAATAAGTCACAAATTCTTTTCAAGGATCATTTCAAATGATAAAAAGTTTGTAATTGTCATTTGAAATATAAGATTACACGTTGATTTATTTCTTAAACCTTTTCTATTAACCTATTTAATCCTTGCTATTGAAATATTATGAAAGACAATAAAGAGAGCATACATATCTTGGAAAGATTCTTCTATGAAGGGCAAGATCTGGTTAAGGTATTGAAATGATATCGAACGGAAACAGCAGGAAATGCGCCTGTGTATTACAGTCTACTGACACGTCACAACATCTATTTATTAAGTATTTATCGGGTAATTCTACCTATACACATAACCTAAGAATGAAAAACATAGTAAGTAGGTACTTTTGTTTCAAAACAATCAGATCAAGTTTTTTTTTATTAAAAATGTTTGTCTATTAGTATTGGGTTATTAGTTGTGGTCGTATGTAAGTATATCTTTACGCGATTAAAATTAAAATTATGGCTTATAATTTATTTTAAATTATTTCTGAAACAAAAATTAGTTTATTACCTTGTTTTCCAATATTAATAATTTGGTCCTCAGAATTCACATACCTTTGAATTAAAATAATAATGATTATCTCCCTAACTGAAAATATTTTCCTTTTTTTATTACTAACTGTTTTTCATGAGCAATAATTTTCCAAGTTTATGCACATGGGTTTGATTAGCTTGGAGATGGATTGCACATCCTCTACCACTGCAACCAGCTCAGGATTATTGTATATCCTCCATCCATATATTAGAGCAGACTATTCAAGCCGGTATTTTTCAATCAAACTCCACGAGCTTGAAACCGACTCCTTTGTAAATCTTGCCGCTTCGGGTTAGTCCTCACCCAGCCTTGCAAACCATAGGTGACAAAGGGCTTTAATACACTACTAGCTTTTGCCCGCGGCTTCTCACGCGTTAAATTTGCATTAAAACAATTCCCCTTTCCTATACCGTGATGATTTTGAATTTTATCATATACATATAAACCTTCCTCTTGAATTACTCTATCTTAAAAAAACCGCATTAAAATCCGTTGAATAGTGATAAGAAACTTAATTAAAAAAATTGGTACTCCCTGTATAATATATTTTTTAAAATACTAATAATTATTTTGCCAATCTTTATATTTAAGCAATTTTGTAAACCTCTAGATGGTTTAATAATATAGTTAAAGTGCATTTAAGTTGTAAGGATTTTTTTATATAAATCTCCCACCCTGTGTGGCAATTCTATATTTTTTATAAACCATAGAAACCTGTGCACAATTCCTATAAACACTTTTTTTTTTTCAATTGCAATAGTAACGTCAATATCGAATTTTAAATGTTAACTATTATTTTAACACTCTGTATATGTTTTTTTATGTTATTATACATTTAAACCTTACTTCTGAATCACTTTATCTATTTAAAAAAGACCGCATCAAAATTCGTTAAGTAATATCAAATTATACATGTAAACCATTTTTTAAACATTCTGTATGTTTTTTTATATTATTATACATATAAACCTTTCTCTTGAATCAGTCTATCTATTAAAAAAAAAACCGCATCAAAATCCGTTGAGTAATATCGAATTTTAAATGTATACTATTTTTGTAACACTCTGTATATGTTTTTGGATATTATTATACATTTAAACCTTCCTCTTGAATCACTCTATCAATAAAAAAAAGGCATTAAAATCCATTGAGAATAGTAACTACAATATCGAATTTTATATAGTTTATCCAAGATAGCCAACCCGTGCCCACTGCTTTGGGCGTTAATGTCTGAACTTTTGTTTAATCATAGTAAAATATAGCCTATAACACTCCTGAATAGTGTAGCTTTCTGATTGTGAAAGATTTTTATGATAGGTTCAGTACTTCCGAATATTAGCGGCTACAAACCCACAAAGTTACAAACTTTACCTCTTTATATATTAGTGTAGATAAGTGTTCCGCCGTTTCTTCTTCCTGGCAAAACCTGTATGGGTTTTCTTCTGCCAGGCCCATTGTTTTCAAGCGTTTATTCGCTTTTATTCAGTCTGCAATGACTTGTTAGTTGATTTACTATAATTCTTACTGCCTTCCAGTTCTAATTCAGGTCTTTTTAAATTCCGGCGAGTATGCCTTTATGAATTTTTTGTTTGACGCTGTCCTGGTGTGCTTATTCACAAGTGCGTATTCCCTTATGATCGCATATAGGTGAATAATCACCCTCTATAAGGGAGTAATTTAATTGATGGCTTAAAATACAGGATATGATTCCTAAACCCATTTTAGGAAGAAAAGTTTAGAATAACTTACATATGTCCTAAACTTTTAACTTTTGATCTACAGGGTGTTAAAGTTTTAAGAAAAAAAAAAATCGTTTTCTTATCATAACTTTTAAAACTATTCGAGATATTTTCATGAAATTTGGCATCCACCTACTAAGCATCAATAGGATTTTTAAATGTACAAGATTTTCAAATGTTTCTACCAGTGGCGTGTATGGGATGAATGCTGGAGATTATTTTAAAAAATGGTATGGCATTGCTTTTCCCAAAAATAAAAATCATTTTTTTAAATTCTCAGTTTTGCAACAAATTTGACCTGTTGACTTTTTTCGTCCAATGCATCGTTTTCCCGTAAAAGGTTAATCATTGGGCACCAATTTAAAATAATTTTGCTATACCAAAATGCATCGAAAACGTTTTTTTTTCGAAAAAACGGTGCATCGGACAAAGAAAACTCAAAAAGTCAAATCTTTTGCAAGATAAGTAAAAATTTTTAAAAAATATATGGCGTAACATATTTTTTCTTTTTAAAAAATCTCAAGTAAACATCCCGTTCGGACGCCACTGGTAAAAAAATCTCCTTCAATAAAAAATGCCTATTGGTGCTTAGTAGGTGCATGTTCAATTTTATAAAAATAATTTCCTAAAACTTTAACACCCTGCAGATTAAAAATTAAGAGGTTTAGGACATAATATGATTATCTAAACTTTTCTTTCTAAAATAGGCTAAGGAGTTATATACTGTATTTTTAGCCATAATTAAATTACACCCAGTATAGTGTTATATGTTTAATGTCATTAAAGTACTAACCTTTACAGATAGTCCATATATTTTAGATTTCCGAATTTTAGGACAAATTTTTTATGTCTGCCTTTTAATTGTCTTTCATACATGTTTGCACTGTCTTGAATATTAAATATAGTTATTGACTCTGGTTAGTTTATTCTAGTCAAAAAATTACCCAACTATCGTATAAATATGGTGGGGTAGGTGTATTTTTTATGTAAGATGTTTTAATATTGTTCAAATACTAACTAATTTGTTTTATGGTTGGTTTAATATAGATAAATAATAAAAATCTGTTATAAATTTAACAAGATGGTTTTATTTTAAAATATATATCACAAAAATTACTTTTTAATTAGTTGACGTTCCATTTTTTGGTTAATGTTAAAGACCAGCTATGGTTTTATTATTGAAAATTTCAATCCAGTAGCCATCAGGATCGGTAATAAAAGCAAGACCTTTCATTGTGCCATCATCCGGTCTTTTTACAAAGTTAACATTAAGTTTCTCAAACCTTTCGCATGCTTTGTAGACATCAGGGACTGCCAATCCAATGTGACCTAAATAATTAAAAATTAGGCATGAATAAAAGCTAGTTAATCATACAAATACATTATAGAGGTTACTTTTAAAACTTTTAAAAATACAAATATCTTAAGAAGTAAAAGAGTTGAAAATCATAATGTGCCATACATGTTGAGCTGGTTTTACACTTTTTAAACTTCTTGTTAAATAAGTTGGACCAAGTTTAACTTGAAGAAAGTTGACGATGTAAAACAGCGAATTGAATATTAAAGAAATTCAAAATCACCTTGTCAAATTTGTTTGAAGAAATAGAACACCTCCTATTTCTCTTCATATGTTTGATGTCATACTACCAACCTAATGGATTAAAAATTAACATTTCTTAAAACTATCATCTAATCGGCATAAATACTGCTTAATTGTTCTAGATCAGTTAAAAATTCTTAATTCACGATTTTTCTTATCCTTATTTTCAAAAACCGTCTTACTTAAGTTGTAATAAGAAGGAATTAATTGGCAACTGACAACTGACATTTGCAGCATAATTCATTAAATAATTTCTTAATTTACATCTCCGTCTTTAAACAAATTGTATCAAATGTTTCATCAAACTTATTTGACAAGAATTTTAATAAGTATAAAACCAGCTCTACGCAAGTATGGGAAACTAGATTTTTATTTCAATGTCTTACTTTCAAGGTAATAAACATGTTTTAACTATCCAAGTAAAGAGAAGGGTGATAAAGGTAAAAGGTGATTATTTACTACATTTAAGCGGTCGGTTTGTTTTGGGTGCATGGCATGCGCACCTGCTAGTTTTCAACACATTGAAAGTCGGTTGGAAGTATCGAGATAGCATAAAGTGTATATCCCAAGTTTAACCAATTGTTCTCTTATTTCAATATTTTACGTCTAGGTTAATAACCTGTTTGCAAAATCCCAATAACAGAGAAGATGACCTTTTCTAATTACTGTAGAACCACAAAGCTTTTTGAATTTTAAAAATTATATTGTTTTGGCTCCACTACTACCCAGGTCAAAAGTGCTAATTTTGACATGCCTATTAATTTGCATTTCTTCAATTAAAACTGACCCCTTATGTGAATGCAAAAATTAAAAATATTTTAATAAAAATTAGGAAAAAGTTTTCAAAGCAATACTCATTAACTTTTATTCTAAATACGCATTTTTACATACTTATAAATACTCGATATAAGAACAAATAACATTATTGGAAAAAAAAACATTAAACTAGCTTCCCTGTATATTGTAAAATATTTGAAAAATGAAAATTTAGGAGAAAAATACAGGTTGAACTAAATAACATAACATAACAAGGCGCCCTTGTGGCTGCTCCGGTTGTATCGGCAGCGTCGATCTCCGGAGTTAAGCAGTGAAGTGCGCGCCCATAACTTGGATGGGTGACCGGCGTTGTCGGTTTTGGGCAACGGCACGCGGTGTTCTGCTCCGGAGGTGAACGAACGGACCGAGCAACAACCATTCAAGTTATGGAATGAATGAATGGTGTGTGAATGGGAAGGAGTAGGGGTCAAGGTACAATAAGCCTTCATGCTGAAGTGCACCACCTAGGGGGCGGTCGTCGGGCCTGGGTCGGATGACCCCAAAAGGGCGAAAAAAAATAACATACGTTTCACGTGTTCTTTAATTTTATGTATGTTATTAATTTGTTCAATTTTTGCTTACCAAATCCTTTGGGTTCCTTGTTTCCATTATGATAGGAAAATTCAGGCTCATTTTCTGTTCCCCAGTTGCTAAAAAAATTGGTTACAAAAGTCTTTTGTAAATTATTTTATAGTTAGTATGTAACATTTCTATATCTAGTATAAAGATTGGTTTGAATACTAAAAAAATGAAAACACAAACAAAATGAAGGTAGGTATTCAACTATTTCTAAAAAATGGCTTAGAAATAATAGTTGTGCTTACTGGGTAAGTTCAATAGTAGCCTTTCTAGATAAAGTCCATTCTGTTCGAGACCTCGAACCCAATTCGCCAGGAGTATCATCTTCATATCCCATAAAATACAATGAGAATTTTCCCGCAGGAAAGTCGAGTTTTGTCAACAATTTCATTCCAAGTACTTCTGTATAAAAAGGTAATGATTTTCTAGGGTCTTTTATTCTGTACATTGTTTGTTGCATAATGAAATCCTGTAAAGAGTCAAAAAATTATGTATTTTTTAACTTTTTAAAAAGCATGGAATAGAAAGACATTCATTAGGAAATTAAGTATTAAGTTTTAATTTTGTATAGACAATTTGTCTTATGTGGTAAAACATACATCCTTATTAAAACATGGATTTTTGTAGAAATCTAGAGTAAATTACAAAATAACACAATTTAAAAGCGTTAAACCAACATGGATAAGTAGATGCTATTATTATACAGTTTCTCCCAGGATGGGTGTTACAAGAGGACAAATCGTCGTCAATATCACAAATATCAATATCATTTTTTTTTCAATCTCACAAAAAGTGGGTTTTAGGTATTTTTTTTGTGTGACTTTTTTCTTTTTAAAATAAAATAGGTTAATTTTCATATTTTTATAACTTTTAAGCTATCAAAATCTAATTTCGGCCAAATCGTGATATTAAAGAGCAACCTTTTTTAAGCATTAATTATAAATATTTTTATAGTGTAAATGATTTTTAGAATTGGTTCGTTGTTGTCTTGTTTTATCTATATTTCTTTGTTGTAATATTGTGTAATTTTTTATAGCTTAGTATATTTTTTTGGATTAGTTAAGGTCTTTTACAACTTTTGTGCATGTTTTTATATTTTTTACATTTTATATTATCATTTAAATTTTTTATTTGACGATGTTAATACTTATTTTTGAGTATTTTAATGGAAATGAATAAATAAATAAATATTGGCTCTAAGCAGTTTTCTTAATTTACGAGATAACCCACTTCATGATATCGCTGATAAAATGGTCCAAAAATGTGTGTATTTCAAAGTGGTATTTTGGTCACATTATCCAAAAACTAAAAAATTAAAATTTTACCTTGATTGCTAGTATACAAGGCAACTAAAAATATAAAAATGCTAAAAGTAACATATTGATATATACCGTAATTCGCAAATCGGCTAACTCCATATTCACAAAATTTTACAGCAGAGACAAAAATATTTAAATAATAATATAAAAATTATTTAAAAAAGGATTTTTAACATTTGTTAAGTAGATTAAAGTTTTTAGGGTTATTTTAAGTAAAGAAACCATATAAATTCTTTCAGGTTTATATTTTATAATAGTCCAACTACCTTTTGTTTTGAAGGAAAATGTAGTTGCTAATTATGGTATTGATATGTACTCTTATTTTAAAAATAGAACATGTTTTAGTTAATGTTGTAGAGAATTAAATTTTAAGTAAAAATTCTAAGTTAATGCATTAGAGTAAAAAAGATGTTGTCTTTTTTTTTAAGGTTGCTTTAACACCTAAATATTTGTAGAAGTAAATTTTAATAAAATCTAGACATGTTTAAAGATTTTTTAAAATTTTTGTTTCCTTGTGTGCAGTATTGTGTTAATGCATAATGTAAAAAATTGACAAAAATATATATTTTTTTTACTTTAATGTTCTTACTTTAAATTTTGACATAAAATTCAATTGTTTACAACATATAGGTATTTATACAATTTTGTTCTTTTTTTAAAAATAAAAATAACTTTTACTCTTGGTCCTTTTCAAAATTTTTAATATTAATTTTCCCTGTATAAAACGAATTGGTATAAAATTTTGTATTTCTTAGTTTTGAACCATGTGAACAGTTTTCCCATAATGTTGTTTCAAAATTTAAAAATTTTTGAACCATTTGTCCTCTTGTAACATCTACACTGTATAAGAACACACTGTATAAGAACTTTGTAGTTCCATTTGCTAGACAATTAAATGCTATGCCAAACAAATAAAATATATGCTTACATTTCATCACTTTATAGTTTAACTTTGTAAATAGACCAAGCCTTATCTAATGTAAAACAAAACTTGGATGTCTGTGATGGCAGGCATGTCCAAGGTAGAAACCCGGTAACAGGACCGATAACGGTTTTCTGCAGTTTTTATGATTTTTTTCTAAATAAAACACCAGTGGCGCTGATCCAAACTGATCCAAAATATTCCGTTTTTGTTTAGTTTTAATAATTTAGGGGTCGTCCATGAGGCTTGAACAGGAGGGGGTTTGGAAAAAATCACTAAACATCACTAGGGGGAGGGGTTGTAGGAAAGATATCACATTTATTTATTTTTTGTTGAAAAGCTTGCTCAATATCTATATAAATATTTTTATAACAGTTTTTTATTTTATAGAATAAAATTAGATTAAATTTACTGTTATGTAAAAAAAATATTATATTTTATACCAAAAATACATGTGATAGGGAATGGGGAGGGGGGTTAGTTTAAAGTTGTAATGTTTCATCTATTGGAACCCATGACATGACAATAAATGCATTATTATTATTATTATTATTATTATTAAAACTTAACCAAATATCACTAGGGGAAGAGGGGGTTAAAATTCTGTTAAAAAAACATTACATTATTAATGGACGTCCCCTTAACAAACTTGCGAGACCGGGGAGTGAATAGGGGTGCTGAGCAGGTAAAATAGGTAAAAATGAGTTAATGTTTCTTACAATCACACACAAAATTAAATATATATATTTTTATAGTTTTGTCAAATGGAAAAATTTAGAAGAAAACTGAAATTTAAAACCTAAAGTTAACTAAAAAATGTTATAGAAACATCATTAAATTTATAGCAAGTAAAATATGAAGAGCATTTGGCAACATCAAAAATATGTCAAAGAGATAATATTTTGTCCAATTTTGTCCATTTCTTATTTTTGAATCCAAATTCATTAGAATAAATTTAAAATTGAGCAAAGTGCAAATGTGCCCGTAGGGGGCAAACAAACACTACATATACAACTCAAATGCGTACATTTGAAAACAAATATGCCATTGTGGCTATAGTAAAAATTTTACCCCAGAGGAATAAACAAATGAGAATCAAGATTTCTAGTTACCAAGCGTAGGTGCATTATAATTCAGAGACTTGATATTTTATAACCTTAATACTTCAAAATTGACATTTTTATAACCTAGGATTACTTTAAATGACATTTTTGTTCATACACGTTTGTTTTTGTGTTAAAATTAAGAATACACTTTATTGTAATCCGTTCGACTCTTTGGATTTTTAATATAATTTTTTTCCTACAAAGAGAAAAAACAATAAATAAAAAGGCGTTACATATAATTTATTATTATTACAGCCAATACAATATATTACATAATTTCTAATTTATATTTTTGGTCAACAGTTGCAAAATTATAATTAACAATCTCCGCTTATTTTGAAGTAATCAACTAAAATTATTTTAAATGTGTTAAGGTACGACGGCAATTTTTTCTGGAAAAACTTTTAAAAAATTACAAGTTTTCTTTTTTACAAAAGATACTAACTATTTTATAACAAAGCCAATTTATTATGATTAAGTACAAATATGGGATAACATGTAAGCCAAAATATTTTAAAAAATCATAAAAACAGCAGTAAACCTTATATAGCATAATTACCAGAAACCCTTTAGAATAATAATTAATATAACAACACTCGAGATAAGACCTCTCTCTGAAGTACATGTTGATATAAATTTATTTTGCTGAATATGTTCATGACTACACTGATATAAAAGCAATGGTCATATGCAGTGAGTGTGTGGTCCTGACTAAGTCCAACATTACTAGCAAAGTAAATTCCTTTTATGTGTGTCTATGTTGTACAAATATTTACTTAACATACAGTACCTTGGTTTCACTATTTTGATTTTGTCCACATAGTTTCAAAGCTTCCTCATTTGAAAGCGGCACCTTTTCTTCTGCCATATTGATACTAAAAAATAAAAACTAAAATAAATAATAACAGACCAAAAAAGTTAAATAGGAAACCCTTTTCTATTTTACACAGGGACATACTATTTAGGTTAGATTGACCTCTATTACGTTGTATATGACTGAATATACTTGTCACGTTTATTTTTCTAGTTTACAGAATTAAAGTACTTACCCAATTCTTGCAGTACTTATAACAGATAAAAATGATCTTAAATAAAAAATAAAAGAGGTTAGGTAAAATTTATAGAATTGGCCTGCGGCGTTGCCAGTTTGCCTCTTTTCGGTATATATAACTCTATAACTCCATTAACCGTTACCGTTGATTAACCTAGCCTTCGTTACTCTGTATTTCTTTTATAAATACCTGCTTTATTTTTTAAATAAGGGTAGCCTGGATTGGTTGGTTTTTTCTTAATTCAAAATCACACTGCCATTATAGAAAATTTGTTAGAGAAACTTGGCAACGCTGTGGTATTGCTAACGAAATTGTACTAAAACAACCGTACTGAAAATTGTACTATCGAATCGATATCGAAATTAACTAAACATAAAAGCAAGTGTAGGGTGGGCTTAACGTGAGTAAAATGAGTAAATAATAATAATAAAAAAATTATTATGGAAAAGACTCCATTCAAGAATATTGATGGAGTAAAAGATGCATTGGAAACACTTTATGTTGAAACTGAAGGTAAAATAAGTAGTATTTCGTAGATATTCCAATTTTGTAAAAGTTAGGTTAACTGATAAAACCACAGGCGAATTCTTTAACAAAATAGGAAATTTCCTTTTTATTTTGTTACAGGATTCGCGGCCGTAGGCCAATAATTTAAGTATATTTTCTATTATACTTAAGGGCCCCACAGACTACGGTCTTGTACGACGTACATGTCGGTTCGTACAAAAACTAAGTAAAACGGATAAGTGTGTGGCCATTTCGGACTGTCGCACAAGACCGATGAAAGTATTCCGATTTCGTTGATATAAGTCCGTGGGCTTGTACGACCGACATGTACGTCATGCAATTATGTCGTACAAGACTTTTAGATGCGTTCAATTGTCTTTAGTGTTTGATGATTGCAGCTGCTATTAAAAAAAAGTTATGCTTCTATTTATCCACAGAAATCCGATAAGAATCGGTCTATAGACCACACATTATGTGCTTAGACAACCCTTCAAATTCTTTTAATAAAATAAGAGATTAAATACTCCCGTACGTTTAGATGTGTAAACATATATTATAAAGCAGGCATAAATACAAACTGAACATTTACATAAGTTTTACTTAAAAATAATAAGCAAATATAGCATATCCAAAGGGAAACATTTAATTTTATCAAAATTATTTCGTATAATATAAACTGAACAAAATTTAAAACTTAACAAATTTAAATATCTTTTATGCCTATGCCTAACAAAAAACAGCAATGTCCTGCTTTTACATCACAGTAAAGAATAATATTCATTTATTGTTTTTAAAATATAACTTTACAAATTCTTTCGTGGTCTATGTTTTGATCAATATTTCCCACGAATGTACAACCCATCTTTTTATTTTTACAATCTAATTTAATTTTATCAGCTATATCTTCCAGAGCAAAGCATCTGGAATCAGTTAATGGTTGTTGACATTGTGGACATTTCATAAGCTTCGGGCTACAGATTTTGCATATTGTATGCCCAGTTTTACAGTTATAAATTGGTGCAGACATTAGCATTTTACAAACTTGACATTCTAAGTTTTGAAGGAATATTAGCAGTTGAAGATCATTTTTTGACTCTTTTTCATGTATGGGATCTTCATCCATCTTTGTAATTATTTTAACAGAATAATTTACTGTATCAGATTCTAAAGTATTTACAATATTATCTATTTTTATAGCTGCAGTCATATTCTCATAAATTTTTTCATTACCATTGTAAAGTTGAGAGTACTTGTGAAACTTTGACTTGCATTCTTTGTCAAGGCAGTTAATACAATGTTCTTGCTCATTTAAAGGAATTACAGCCTCATTTACCACTACAGAACATTTTCCATTTGAAGAAGAAAAAGCAATTTCAAAGTTTATGTTTTTGTTTGGACTATCAATTGAATAAACACTAATATAAAAGTTAACACTATCACGATAATTAAACATTAAATAAGGTTTACCATTGTTGATTAGTAACCTCATCAAGCATCTATTTGCTTCCTTAATATTTCTGTTTTGTATACTACACTTGCTCATGCATATATATTTTTGTGTTGTTCATCAAAATGTTGGATTATTTTGTAAATTGGAAAGGATTCATCACAGTGATAACATGGACAAGAAATAATCCTGTACTTGCAGGTAGCCTCATGTGCAGTTATTTCATTCCATGCTAGTTTTGATGGACATCCTCGAAAAGTACATGGAAAAGCCATGTACGAGGCTAATTTTTCAAAACCATATACAGGTGTTTTCATGTGTGTTTCAATAAAACTGCATCTGCCGCATCTGAATGCTGTGCCATCGTGAGTTGTTACTGGGGGCACAAAAAGATATTTCTGGCAAACAGCACACTTAAAATTTTTTGCTACCTCTTCAGGAACATATACATTTTCTACCTCCATATTAATAGTAGCCTGTATAACAAAAAAATATTGAGAAACTAATACATTTTCATAATTTTGCAGTTTTCAAAACATAAACACTTTGTTACAGGCTGCATACTTACAAAATGTACTATCTTTGTACTAATAAAACTAGAGATCAAGTCAAATGCCACTCATTCCACTTTAGAAATAATTTTTAGCTTGTAGCATCGCCATATTTTCAAAAGATTAAGTCGTGCTGTTGCCAATTTTTCTCGAGTAATTTAAATTAGGGGATACGTGGCATAGTCCTTTAATTTTTTAATGCGCCTCAATACTTTAAACTTAACTTTTGTTATTTATAATTGCAAAATAAATTCTTTGACTGAAACTAAATTAGGTAATATGGTAATGTGGGAAAATAAGTGTAGAAAAAAATAAAACATCATGAGTAAAAATACTTTTTTATAGAATTGACAACATTGCTACTGAATTTGACAGTCAGCCTCCAGTTTGATTTAATGCTTTTGACCTACGACTAGGGCTGGGAACTGGGAAATGAAATATTTATTGAAGTAGAAAATGCATTTTTTAAATTTTGGCATTCCTCATCCGTTTCCTCTGACTAGTCAGTACGAGGCGAAAAAGAGAAAAGTTCTAGACTTATTTTCTTACTCTATAAGTTTTACTGCAATAACAAAATACTTGTGAATAGATTAACATTAATTTATAAACTTTTCATAGGAGAAATTAAAGGCGTAGTATCAGTAATTATTGATATTATTTTATAATATTATATATTAAACATAATTATTACAGTGAACAAATAAACAGCATGTAAAAAAGGCACCAAAAATAACTTAATAAAAATAGATGAATATAATGAAACAAGTATAAATTAAAATAAATTGATGATTTTTTTCCTTAGGAACGAAGCAACACTTTGTTGCGTTTGTGGTTTTTTAAAACAGCTGGTGCTGGATGAAGAAGCTCCCTCGGCAACTGTAGCAGTATTTGTGGTCATTTGGGATGATATGGCAAAGTTTGCATTATTATTTGCATTACTCGGACCGGCTGTTTCACAAATAGCTGTTCCAGATGAAGTTGACTTTCCATCCGCACCCGATTCACACCCACTTCCACTCGATGGAGAAATAACAACCGTTGGGTGTTTTACTGTTAGATGTTTTTTAAATTGGTTACTGATGTTTTGTAACTTAATTTCTGATAGCAGTAGCGACATTTTGCCAATTTATTTTCATCTCCCTTCTCAAAATGTAACCATAGTTCACTTATCATTTTTCTTCGTTTATTTAAAGTAGCCATTGCTGTAAAAAATACAACTACTATAAACTTAAATTGAAAACAAACGAAATAGTATGTAATACCTACCGTTATTTAAACAAAATCAGAGCCTTAAAGTTATTAAAACACTTAACAACACACAACACGTCGGTTATATTATTTTAAAATTTTTAGGTAAGTATCGGGAAAGCCCCAACAAACTACCCTCTAAACAGAAAGTAGTCCAGTATATCCGCAACCCGATAGATGGTGCTTGTTGTATCGCATGCATATTAGTAAAGATCCAAATTAGAAACGTCCTTTAAAATTATGGTGAATTATGATTGATTAAAAATAATCTAAAATTTTTTAATACCTATATACAACTTGTATATATATTTTTTATTGTACATGGTGGTACTAATATATTAAATTTTTTTTAGTCTTTGTACAGAAAGTGGCGGCAACTTCAATTTTGCCAAGTTTTTTAAGGCGCTAATCAGGAATATAAAAGAATTATTTGAGACGATTCAATTCGAAAATACCTTATTTTCACAATAATATTATTTTCCCTTCATTTTAGACAAAATTCTTTTTATGAAAGTAAATATTTGATAAACACCTTTTACCTTTTTTAATCAAATTATAAATATAATATAAACTAACCCCTAACCAACGCAACCATGTATACACCGTGTATACATGGTTGCGTATGTTTGGTTAGGAGTTTGTTTATTAATGATATTCGCAATCGCAATCACCGTCAGGAAGGCAGTGATCGCAGTATCGTAGTCACAATCACCGTCCAGCGATCGCAGTCGCCGTTTAATGTTGTGGTTACGGGCAGCGCCACCTCTGCGAACTGCGAATATTAAAGAGTGATTTTTTCACTGCTATCGCCAGACGCAAGTAGCAGCTACCAAAATGATTTGTTAATAACCGGTGATTGGTAGCAGCGACTGCGATCGCAGTCACACCTCTATAATAATTTACTGTGGTTAAATAATTAACCCGAAAAAATTAATATAAACCACGGATGACTAAAACAAAAACCAAACAAAGAACAACAAATCTGTCAAATCTTATAAATGTCATGTCAACGAGCAAATCCCACTGTATTTTGGTGTTCCTTTTAGAACTGTTTTGATCGGTTCTGAAGGAAGCTAAAAGGAATACACCAATTGGGGGCAAGCAGGTTTTATCACTCGCAACGTCCTAAAACAATTTTTTAATTTTCAATGGTATATTTCAAACCTCCCATCTACGATTAATACAATACTGATATTGATATACCTAGTTTTGCTTTCTTCATTTTTAATTCTTAATATGTAATTATATTCTTCGGAGTTATCCATAAATTACGTGAGGCGGTATTTTCAATTTTCGACCCCTTCCCCTCCTTCTTTGGTGAGATTTGTTTCACTCTTCCCCCTAACACCCAATCTCACGTGAGATGTTTTGCACAATTTCCTAAACCGAAATTGACTTTGTGTTCATCGAAAAAATTATGAAAGAGCAAAAAAACAAGTTCCTCAACCCAAAAAGTTAGTTCTTAGTTCTGGTTGTTACCGGATAATTTATATATTTTTCCTAGGGGCTGGGGACCTGCCCAAATATTCTCGTAACATTTTTTTCCTGTTTGTAGTGGAAGAAAACTTACGTAATATTTGCACAGACCCCCTTCCCCACAGTGAGATTAAATGAGATTCAACTCGATCCCCTGTCCCGCCTGTTCTAGAAGGGGAGGTAAATTTTTTCCTTGTATATATACCGTATATACGGTGTGTCCCAGGCAGAGACAAGTATAATAGCTAATTTACTTTTCTCCGTGGTCCCAGAATAGGTGTTATAAGAGGGTTAGAAATGAAGAAGACATTTTTGGATTTTAATTCGGCATTTTGGGAAAACTGTAAATCTAAATAATATACACGGCCATAGGTAAAAATATAAAAATTTCCCATTAAAGTACTTTTACTTTTACCCTTAAAAAAGTCTTATTTTGTAAGTAACTCTAAAAGTTAAATATTCTCTAAAATTTCGAATTTTGAGTCAGAGTTATAAAGAGTTAATAAGACTGATTTAGATTCAGTCTTATTACCTCTTTATAACCCTTTGTCAAAAGTCCGAAGTCTCAAAGAATATTTAACTTTTTCAGAATTACTCAGACTTAGGCCGGCCGCATATATTCTACTTTTAATATCGCACGATCTGACAGATTATCCGAAGGTTGGCTGTTTTTGATATGTCCTAAGGTTCATAAGGGTAAAAATAGAATAATTGAAATTAAAGGATTAAAGTAAAAAAATGTTTTTTTGTCAATTTTCTTACATGTTACATGAACACCTAAATACTCGACACGAGAGAGCAAATTTTAAAAGAATCTTTTAAATTTCGCTCCCTCTTGAACAGCATTAACGATTTAAAAATAAAGTGTTCGCCAAAAAATCGGGACAAGCAATTTTCAGCACCATATTTAACTTGTAGTAACTTTGGAAATAAAAAATATTTTAAGCTGCGGATTTCGGTATGTTAATGCCCATTTCGTCTAGATGACATGGCGCAAAATGATTTTTGAAAAATAATCAAATGTTCATGGTATACAGGGTGGTCAATGAACAGATGCAAAATTACAAAAAGTTTAGAGGTGTGTGATTCCGGTAATAATTTTTTTTCGCATTTAATTATAGGTCATTAGTAAAGTAACATCAATATCTCCAGACGTTTTTGCCAGTTTTTTGATTACCTACAGCCCTTTAGCCCCAGAGACACTACTAAACAAAAAATGTGTCAAAACTTTGCTACCAATATCTTTAAAACGCTGTAACTTAAAAACGGCTTTACCGATTTCGACCAGGTTTTCACATTCTGAAAGCTTATTTTCTGGTTCTTTTTTATTACCTAACCACTTTATTGGTACATGGCCATTTCTATAAAATACAGGGGTCAAACAAAAAGTAAAGATAAAATTGCACAAAATATGGCTATTGTTCGTTTTAAGCTATGACAATTGGGCTGTACGTTGTTGTTTGGTTTGAAATTTGGTCAATATGCAGATTCGGTCAATACCTCTGGACGGTTTTTTTACTTTTTCGATTAGTGCCTTTTGGCCACAGATACGCTACCAGGCAGATCCATTGTCTTTTGTGGATTTTTTGATGTGATCTGGAAATTTTAAATTAATTACTACTTAATGATTTTTTTTCGTACAGGGTAATCAAACAAAACTGACTCTTTCATTATACAGGGTGTTTCAGATTTTAATCGGGAAAATTTAATAGACGATAAAACATGAAAAAATAAAAAAAATTCTATATAAACATGTATATTTTAAAGCTACGTTCTCGAGATACAGGGTGTTAAAGTATTGGAAAAAATGGTTTTTTATTCTTAGCTCAAAAATCCCTTGGCCGATTTTGCTTAAACTTGACAGGTTTGTTTCTCATGATAAGAGGTATCATTTGATATAATAAGATTTACCGTAATTATTGCAGTGGCGTCCCAGAGGGCAATCTATGTAGTTAGTAAAGATGGAAAAATAATGGTACGCCACTGCTTTTTTAAATTTTGTATTTTTTTAGATTAAACATTTAAAAATACAACTTTTTTGTTTCTTGTTAATTTTTCGTATCTTGCTTTGTTTTCGAGAAAAAATAAAAACTAATACTTTATTGCTTGGCCCTATAGAAAAAATCAAGAAAAATACAACTTTTGTTTTTAAATGTTTTTTCGTATTTAGCTTCGTTTTCGAGAACACAAAATAATAAAAAAAAATCCTGTTCTTTAGTGGCCTCCTAAAACATACATTTAATGTTTTCATGTGTTTTTAATAATAATTGTTGCTTTACACATACAAATGGATGAAAGTAAATTTAATTTGCATGCATCTGATGGACGAATCTTAGTTTGGAGGGAGAGGAATGAAAGGTACCGTGAGGAGAATATGGAAGCAAGGGTTGCGTTTGGTGGGGGTGGTGTTACTGTATGGGGTGGTATCATGAGTAATGGAAGAACGGAAATGGTATTTTGATAGGTGAGACTATGAATGCGAATAGGTACAGGGATCTGTGTTTGAATGAACTTGTCAAGTTTAAGGAAAATCAGCCAAGGGATTTTGAGCTATGAATAAAAAACTTTTTTTCCAAAACTTTAACAACCTGTATCTCGAGAACGAAGCTTCAAAACATACATGTTTAAGACTTTTTTATTTTTCATGTTATATCGTCTATTAAATTTTTCCTATTAAAATCTAAAACACCCTGTATAATGAAAGAGTCAGTTTTGTTTGATTACCCTGTACAAAAAAACATCATTAGGTAGTAATTAATTTAAAATTTCCAGATCACATCAAAAAATCCACAAAGACACATTTTAGGACAATGGATCTGCCTGGTAGCGTATCTGTGGCCAAAAGGCACTAATCGAAAAAGTAAAAAAACCGTCCAGAGGTATTGACCGAAGCTGCATATTGACCAAATTTCAAACCAAACAACAACGTACAGCCCAATTGTCATCGCTTAAAACGAACAATAGTCATATTTTGTGCAATTTTATCTTTACTTTTGTTTGACCCCTGTATTTTATAGAAATTACCATTTACCAATAAAGTAGTTGGGTAATAAAAAGAACTAGAAAATAAGCTTTTAGAATGTGAAAACCTGGTGGAAATCGGTAAAGCCGTTTTTAAGTTACAGCGTTTTAAAGATATTGGTAGCAAAGTTTTGACACATTTTTTGTTTAGTAGTGTCTCTGGGGCTAAATGGCTGTAATCAAAAAACTGGCAAAAACGTCTAGAGATATTGATATTACTTTACTAATGACCTATAATTAAATGCGAAAAAAAAATATTACAGGAATCACACACCTCCAAACTTTTTATAATTTTGCATCTGTTCATTGACCACCCTGTATACCATGAACATTTGATTATTTTCAAAAATCATTTTGCGCCATGTCATCTAGACGAAATGGGCTTTAGCAAACCGAAATCCGCAGTTAAAAATATTTTTATTTCAAAAGTTACTACAAGTTAAATATGGTGCTAAAAATTGCTTGTCCCGATTTTTTTGGCGAGCACTTTATGTAAATAAAAATATAAAATAATCATGAGCTTTTTTTACTTTTATCCTTTAATCTAAATTTTGACATAAAATTGAAATTCTCTGCAACATTTACTTATAAAAGATTGCTATATTTAAAAAAGTAAAAGTACTTTACCCTTGGGCTTTTTTCATATTTTTTCTTATAAATTGCCCTGTATAATACAGTAAAGTAAAAGGTTGAATTTCTTAGTTCTGGACCAGACTATCAGTTTTCCCAAAATTTTGTTTAAAGATTTAAAACATTATTTTGGTCCATTTGTTCTTTTATATAATAACAAGCTTATACCAAATTACGTTAAATAATGCTAAAACTTGAAGTTTAGAAAAATAATGCTACAAATTGTAATTTGCTTTACTTATAAACATTAACATTATATAGGGTGTTTAGTAACTTTATCGTCAAACTTTAAGGAGTAATTCTGTGACGAAAAATAAGAAACAAATGTAATATGAAAAAATGTCTTAACGTCCTGTTTTGGAATCACATGGTAAAAAATTTAGGAAATTAAAGGATATTTTTTGACTTTCAAAAAAAAATCAGTAGTGTCGTCCGTGAAGGATTTACGGCAAATATTTTTAAGAGAAAACTGGCACGCTACTACATTTTCCTAAAATAAAAAGTACTTTTTCCCGTTAAGTTTAAAACAAATATGATCTTTTGACTTTCCATGTAAAGGGTGCGGTTTTCACGAAGTGTTGCTACTTTTTGATAAAACGAAAGATGACACTAAAAGATTTTTTATGGCCCTCTTCGTTTTTGACATACAGGGCGAAATTCATTTTTTCCATTTTGGGATCCCCCTCGTATTTCAGTTGTCTTTTAACTTTAAACAAAAATAAAAACTGATATCGCACTAGTTCATAGGCGTCGCCAGGAGGGTGCAAGGTTTGATTCTAAAAAAAATGCCCAATGTAAAGCAACCAAAGTCTCAATTCTTATTCTTGGCTCTTGATCGATTATTTTTGTACGTACGAAACTCGAATGAAATCATCAATTTCATTCCATCAAATTTAAACAATTGCTGCGATTAGCTTTCGTATCTTCCTCACAGAAATGACAATTGATTTGTTTTACTAATATTATAAATGAGGACTATGCATCGGTTTTAAATACGCAAAAATTCGGTTACTAGTTACGATATCCGATTCTTAATAGATATAGCCGTGAAGTCAATCAATTTAGGTATTGAAATTAATCGAAATCAAAACAGCAAAAAAGTGCTGGGGCGCAATCAGAATTGACGCCCGGTAATTGCCCAACATGCGCAATAAGCAAGACTTTATCAAAACTAAACACAACAACAACGAACAGTGCGGACGTGCGTAGAGGACTACAAAGTTCTTGAAGGAGTGACGGCTAGAGGTGTCGTACGAACGTTTTTTACCTTCGGGGATCAAGGAAAGATTCACGCTAAATTGACGGCATCTTTCTTCTGGATCTAAGCGCTGTGAGCGAAGATTCCTATAAGCTGATGGTATCCTGTTTGGTGGTGAACACGAGGTATTTCTCAAATGGCGGAAATAGATGGGCGTGCCATGGGAACTGTCAGTAGTGAAAGTGAAGGTTATACGTAACACCAGTAGCAGATGTTGGTTTGACAGCCGACAATTTATGCATTGCATCGATTGTTAAATTATTTGTTTTCTTTTGAAATTTCTGGGAGCTACGAGCTTGATTATCCAGATTTTCCGCCGACGAAGCCCTGGAAAGCATAGTCCGGAAGGGGAGAGTGTTAGATTGGACCTGAAGGGACCAAAACCAAGAAAAATAGAGAGAGAGAGAGAGAGAGACAATTTTGTCGAATCTGAATTGCGATAGATATCAGACATGAAATCATACAATCAATTTATTAAAATAACAAAATGAAATGGTAAAAATAGGTGCAACATTATTTGTTGTGTTGTATTTCGCTTGTTATCTCGGTAGCTCAAATAGAACTGAACTTAAGTTCAGGCCATCCACCCACTTATATCCGATCAACTAAATAACAAATCACATAGGCAGTGTGAGGAAAAATACCGGCATGTAAACATTTCGGATTGGATTAGTCACGTACACGATTTGTTGTTGCTTTACTGGCCGATATACCTTTACCTATTGCTTATTCAGTATAGGCAAAATGAAGGAATGATCTAAAATCCGCTAGTGTAGAACAGTTGAGAACAAATAATCATTTGTTGCGCCGCCAGTGAGGCGGAAAACATCGAAGGCTTTAATGTTTGCCGCTTCACATTTTGATGATTCTGTTGTTTACTCACTTGATATCGTGAGTTTGAGTAAGTAGTGTATTTTTTTAATTTGTTTTAGTAAAGTTTTTCGAAATGCCACGTTGTGGGCTGGATTAAATCGTATATATAGCGGGCCGGCGGTTGCCCATATAATATGTTGTATATAGGAGAATTAAATATGTCAAAATTTAAAGTTAAGGAACTAAAGTAAAAAAATATGTTTGTACATTTTTTACATTAGGCATTAACAGTTTTTAAAATAGCGAATGGTAAAAAAATAGGTATTTAATTTTCTTTTAAATTTTGCTTTCTCTTACCCATTATTTAAGTTGTAAGGCGTAATATAAAAAATTGACAATTATATTTTTTTATTGTCATGCCTTAAATTTTGACATAAAATTCAATTCTGTACAACATTTATATATATAATATAAATACAATTATGTTATATTTTTAAAAATAAAAGTAGTTTTTTCTTGGGCGTTTTTCATATTTGTAGTATAATACCAATTGGAGTAAAATTTTGTATGTATTAGTTTTGGACCAAGTGACCAGTTTTATAAAATTTCGTGTCAAAAATCAAAAATTTTTGGTCTATTTATCCTCTTGTAGCACCTATCCTGGGACACACTGTATAACAACCTAAATAAAACATAGAATGCTTAAAAGTGAGCGTTCCGAGTAATTTTATAAATCCACAAAACGTGTGTAAGTTCTTGGTTATTTAGGCCTGAGCTGCAGGCACAACAAAACCGACTTATACATTTTCCTTCATTGCAGATTTTTAACGGAATCCATGATGATATTCACAAAAACACTTAACATAACGCACACCGTAGATGTAAAACTCGTACTACAAGTAAAAATCTTCATGTGCTCTCGATTTTTCCTGCAATTCATACTTTCCTTATTCTCCATATCAACATGCCCCCCTGGGCCATCGGCTGGCAACGCCCCTGCACTATTTACCGCTAAAAAAGTGTCACAACTCAAAAAAATTTGTTTTGGGAAAATTAAGGCGTTCCACACATGGGTCGGTGAAACTGCCACGAGACGACATTCGACGAGCTTTGGACAGTATGTACGCATATATTCGTGTTTGAAATGGGAAACCCGTACAGAGACAAGCATACATTTAATGGTCAATTTTTACTATATTCTCAGCCAATAAAAACATATGTTCATCAGAGAGCGCCGATATTCCCCGAACCCGAGCGCGACGGGAAAATACTACTCCTTTGGATTATCCCACCGGGTCAAAGAGTGCCATCATAGAGCTCTCTAAGAACCAAAAGCTGGAATCATACCGAAAATTATTTAACAGACAAGAATATAGAGTACAATTATAAAGTACAGGACGTTTTCAACCTCGTCCACAAGCCTAATAATAAATAAATCCATCTTTGGTACAAACAAACAATTCTATAATGTAACACTAATTTTCCCGTGTAAAACCCAGACAAAATCATAATGTGAATCACACACTGTATCACTGTAAACAAAATACAAAACGGTTCTGTATTGTATTTGTTTACCAAAGGACGCGGATTGCTGAGATCGGCACGCAAAATACCTACGTGTTGATGCCTGTAAAAATCGCGTTCTCGTCGCTGTTTTACTGTTTTATCGACCCATGTACGGAGATCCTAATGTTTAAAAATTTATTTTGTTTAAAACATTTATTTGTCAACTTCAGCGTAGCCAGGTACCGGCAAGTGGGGGCAGCTGCCCCCTAGCTATGGGCAAAATTAATATTTTGTTTGTAGATGTTAAATTTATATGTAAATCTAAGAACTCCACAACGATAAATATAATTAAAATGTATGTACACACAGAGAACATTTTTTTATTTCAAACAATTTAGCACCACATAGGCGGAATTTTGACTTTGGTTTTTAGAAACCACTTAATAAATTTTTAATGTCGTAAATTAATATTATCATATAGTTAACAGATGATATAATAATATGTAGAATTATTTTATTAAATGCCTTTTGAAAAAATCTTTTCTGAAATACCGCTTTTGTGGTACTAATAATTGGTTTGGAATAAAATGTTCTTTTAAGATATGCTTATGAATCACCCTCTCTTTCTACATTAAAATTTTAAAAATGTCCTTATGTCAACAAATCATTATTCTATATTCCTATGGATGTCACCTGTAATGCAATGCAATAATTTTGAAGAGCAAAAAAAGTCTCACGTTTTCAGATTTATTGTGCTTCTTATGTTCCACCTTACAGGGGAAAG